>JAODTT010033310.1:0-22450 GCA_025400115.1 Pentamera pediparva
ACAAGCTGACAAGTCTATTATTAAGATTATGGTTTCACAAATCCGCGGTCACGACCCCAAAGTTCTCATGGGATCCTGTGTAAAAATTATGAAAGGATCTTACATCAAACAGTAGTAATTGGATGATATATGGAAGCATGGTTACCCAAATTTGCGATTAAATATAGAGGGGAGCGCCGAATAGCCGTATCATGATATGACCGTGTCTGAAATGAGGCCACCATGAATATTCAGGACCCACCCATTTATTGCATGAGTGGCCTATTATCAAACCTTCGAACTCGTAATCCAAAGGTTGTGTGAGTTTATGTGGTACCCATCAACACTGTATACATTCCAAACTGTTTCTCTCTACATATAAATGCCAGATGGGGACATGTGAGGAACCTGAGTACAACCATCACTGATATAGCTGATGTCACATACTATCTGAGATCATCAGAATGAGTGGAGTGATGCTGTAAAGCGTCGTTAGCTGCTGCTAGCTGGACATAAACGCCATATATGAATTCACTGTTTCACTGCATGAAAGCTTATGAAGAACATGTGCGCATGATGCAAACACGCATAGATAAATTGTTAACTTGCATACAAACTTGAAAGCATGTCACGCGTACATTAACACACGTTCTACACAAACTGCACTAGTTAGTTATGCCTACCAGCCTACATTCGAACGATGATGAAATGAAAGGTCAGGGATTGAGATGGATAATATTTAACAGCACATGAACACACGACTGCCATTTATAGCCTCTTCAAGATGTAAGCTTGATTTGTCTCAGGACAGTGTTCGTCGGTAGTTGTTATATCGTCCCTGTGTCAGTCGGAACGATAGAATATTCTACTCTTTGGGTATATATTCCATGAAGAGTGTTCTCAAAGATAGTTTTTTCCTGAGAGCACTCGAGCAGACCCGACAGGCATTATCGGGGTGCGTTTGCGTGCATGCAAGGATGTGGCTCAGGTTTGATATACACAAACACTTGGTTCAAGGGGGGAACCGGAGTGCGGAGGTCATACTACTGATTGCCTGAAGGGTCTTCCGAAAATTTGAATACACGGCGCACCGGAGCATCTTTCCCTGCCTGAAGAGTCCTCGAGTGATCCGGTTATAAGAGAACTTCTGTGGCTGTACGGTAGATGAATCGCTGATCGATGACGCTTGTCAAGGTTCCAGGAGGTCCATGACCGAACAGATACGACAAAATCGCCTTTGTCGTTTTCGTCTAGATGCTGATGCCGTTTCGGGGAAGACTTTGTGGAGAAGCTGCGAGGGTCATGATGCTGATTTCTTTGTTTCAAACGTGGCTCCCTAATCCTAACAATGAGTTTATGACAGAACCTATTTTCTCGACATCTTCTGCTGTGTTTGGCGGAAGGGGCCGACGCCGTCTTGGAGAACAGTGGGTATATTGAGTAGCAGTAATGGTCAATGCGCAGAACTTTCTGTAATGGTTGAATATTACTTCGATACCTAACTCGATCTTTATTCGTTATGCTGAGTACAATCGATTTTATACTGATTCCTCTGCTAAAACCAGAAATGGAGTCACGCGCTATGACTTGTTTTGAAGTACGTTACCTTTGAGGAAATGCACGATGGATTGAAATTAGCTGGAGAAGTACATATTCCATGCAGATTGATGGTCGTATCCGTGCTATAAGCGATGAAAAAAAAGCTAGTAGTACATTTCTGTCATCTCATTATTTACTTTTGCAAATGAGACAAAATCATGCCAATGAACTAGCCACACCTGACATTTATTCAAAATTACAATAAGATTTTTACGCACCCACACCATGTTTGTTCCGTACAACTGTTTATATGTTTACCTTGACGGAGAAAGCTCGGTTAGTGGGCTCCATGAAATGATTGCCATAACTGGGCTGATATGCATGCTTTTGTAAATCAACATCTCTTGTAGCAGTCACTACACACTATTCGCGACATGTCATTCAGTTTAATTCGTTTTGCCTGATATGACTGGGAATGATCGAACAGTTTAACTGATGACGAAATTATGGCAGCCGAGCTACCGGCTGGTAATTACCGCCTGGAGCCATAAGCGGCCAACAACTCGAACGGGGACGGGCATTCGATGATACCTGCATTGGCAGGTATAGTATTTGATGAAATGAATCTTGCATGCTCGAGGCAATGAGCGTGGACATGCCGGAGTGAAGTAGTCCCACAGATTATCGCGGAACATGTGCCTGTGCTTCTCGCCTTATTGTCGGTCACAGATATCCTGGTTTCGCCGAATAGCAAATCATAATTAGACGAAGCCTGATCGGACCAAAACATCGCATATCGCTGGATACCTCGTAATGAAAGGGGGAAGGAGTGGTGGAAGTCATGGCCTATAATCAATATCTAAAAAGTTGGCACGGAAGCAAATAGATCAACGTAAATTGAAGGACGAAAGGTAATTCTCACCCAACAAAGTCAAAGTGTAGAGTGCAAAGAAGGACGCATGTTGCAAGGATAAATAAAGGATTCGGGTTGCTAGGAAGTCTGGATCCATTGCATGCATAAATGTTTACGAAATAGGCTTGCAGATGAATGTGAAAAAAATGAAATCACTTTACCCCTGAATGGACAATAATGTTCCTAGACTTGAAAGTTCTTTTTTTTTAATCAATCGCGAAGAACAGGAACACTGTTACAGATACTTTGAACTAAATTGTCGAGGTAGTTTGATAACTGTCAGTCATACCGTCATGTGGCGCAGAAGCATCTATTTCATATTGATCCGTTGAAGGGAATTTAACTTTGGCACACTCGTTAAAAAATATAGGTCTTTCATGATCGACGTCAATTGTTTGGACGCCATGCTGCGAATGGCAGCAGTGCTCTTATTTAATTATTGAACCTTCAGTTACGACCGGCTCCTGGCGATGACCAATTACGATTAGGTTAATCATAGAACTTAGCACTGATGCACTGATGGGAGCGATATTGACACTTGTACTAGCCTTAAATGATTGACCATACCTTGACGATGGAAGTATTATTGAACTGATACGAATACTGGTCTTAGTAGCGTGGCGACTGATGACGAAATAAAAAATGGTAGCTATCGACATATTTTAGAGGTTCCGACAGATGGAAGACAGAGGTATGGGCCTATAGTTTCCGTTCGCAGATCTGAGTCAATACCAAGGACACATCCAATGCAAGCCGACCCTGGATCGAAACGAAATGCAACAGATATACGGGTGTTGGTAAATACGGGAGAACACAGCCGTGTGAACACTGCACCCTACGTGTGTAACTGGAAGCCCAAAGGGATTTCGGGATCTCCTTCTTGCAAGGTTTTGTTTTAGAACGGAAATGATCATTGGGAAGGTTACAACCTGAGCAAATAACGACCACCTGGCAACTATGAATTCCTCCCCAAGGTTGAAAGGAGTTCCACGCTTTCCATGCCCTTACCATCTGGTTATGCTGGCGGCATCCTAGAGATGTAAGTATAAAAATGTAACTGATTATGAATGCCCGTGGGCCTTTCTTGTTGTATATGTGTCAGGCAGGTGCATATTTGACACAGTTCATTGCCACGACCTCACACAGAGGTGGTAAATAGAAACGGATTGCCCGTAATTCATTTCCTAATTGATCATCGTTGTCGCCCAGTGGGGGTGACACCTCCGCATCCGCGAGATTCAATAAGGGAATCAGGCCGCACACAAAAAGATGACGGTCAGCGGGAAGTTATTTCTTGGAATCCGTAGTTCAGTCGTCCTACACTGAAGCGCTGTATCACATTCTAGAATATTTGAGAAAAACGGTCTTCCATATGAAACATGGCTACCACAGAGATAAATATACGTTACTTGGCATTATCTCTCTTCAATTAGCCGAGTTCTATAGCCCGAATAGTAATATCCTAACATAGATTGAAGAACATGAACACCAGTCAGCTAGGGGTCCTTTTCACATGTGTTAGCCAACGTCAGTAATACTGGTGAAGGTGATTGATGTGACCATTAACAGTATTGTACTGTCCAGGCTGTTGTTGAATGAACACCGCGGTAGCAAGATCGCAAATGATTGAACGGGGCAAATGGTTACCAACCGCCAGATTTGGTGAATCTATAGTGATACCCAAATAAATTGAAAATTAGTTCGGGCCAATACGTACAGCTGTTTTGGCAGGTGTGAGTTGAATATAAATTTCCTTTCTTTAAGAAATACCAGAAATCACCTATTATGGTTGAAGATATCCTCCAAAGGAGTGAATTAACACTCTCAAATAGAGTGATCATCATTCGAAGGCAGAGTGATCACGTAGCACACTCTATAAGACGGTAAAAATTCACTCTTTCGTTTTTAGAGTGTATAAGCATATCCTTTTTTAACATGGAATTGATCACTCAGGCTCTAACAATATATATCGGTTTCTGTATTTCTTGGCATAGTGACTGTTTTGCCTGTAGTTAACTGGGTCGTCAGCACTTACGAACTATGAGGATTTGATCTGAATTTCGTGTTCCATATTCTTTCTTCATCTTTCTAATAGCCCTACTAGTTGAGTATTAGTAGCTGCTGTTCTTGGGATATTGGTGATCAATCACTAATCCTTATGTATTAGGCCATGGAAGTGTTCGCAAAAGCTTAAACCTAGTAACCCATATCGATGTTGAAAATCGTCCTCTTTCACTAATATCTGTAAATATACTCAACACGAATTGTAGTTATCACGAATTCCGATCTGCCACTGCCATAAGTCTGCATCGAACGTAGTATAACAATCTCATCTGAAAATTAGCAGGCACTATTTCCAAAGCAACATCCAACCTAATGGCAGGAACTATGTGGGTATTTTATGAAAAAAAAAATGTTTTCACCGTTAACTCCCCCTAAACCCAGAAATGTAACTTGAATAATTTTGAATAATTATGATAAAAACTATCACGAGGCGACGCTAGAAAGTTGATCTTACATTTCGAAAACGTATATGTATGTATGTACTGCAGTTACTGCTGAAGGTTCAGTTCATGTTATCTCCACAAGGAACAATTTGTGCAATACACATTTTATAGAGGTAGTGAAAGTGGATAAGGTAAGAAACAGAAGTTGATCAAGTCCCGCCCTCCCAGTGTAAATCAGACAATGGAACTCCCCTTTACCCCTTCAAAAAACTATACTTCAAATAGCAAAAACACATATATCAAGACATGCAAAACAGGATGGTAAGAATGCTGCCCGTTTCAATCGTCTCTGGGAAAGTTACGTCCCTTTCAAAATACTATCATGTATATCTGTCTGCAATATTATTTCGACACCGTGATTAGCATATCAAGACACTACGTAACGTGCTTAGAAGAGTGTTTGATTCCCAGAGCCAGTTCTGAAATTGCGCTGTGCTCGCCAGTGTCCGCCCGGTGCCGACTGAATCCGGAGTGACATGGATATTTAGGTTTGGTATACACTGTATGAAACGGCGTGTTTGCGTTTCCGTGTTCGAATAGTCATCGGTAGTGACAGTAATATACAGTTGGTACGTAGTTGTTAGCTGATACATCTGCACGTGGCAATATTTGCAGAGGCGTATATTCTCATATACTCCAGCTGTTACTGGGGTGCACTTTTGATCTCTTAATCCAGCCGACCCTATCTTTCTTCCCTAACATTATCCACTGTGTCATTTCGTAATCTATATTCTGTATGATGCGCTCACTACTACCGTTGCATGCAGTGTTGAATTTGGTAACATTTGTAGATTCGTGCTGAGGACACTGATGCTTGGGGGCAAAGGTGTGATTAGGGGTACAACGACCAATAGAAAGTTGTGATCTTGCATTGAAACGCGACGGACTCAGAATTAAATGGATTAACAGAATCTCTACTGACAACGTCAATGACAAACTAAGATCGCATTTCATATACATTCTGGATTGCTACAATCGAATGAAGCTAGGCTTTCATGCTTTCAAACGTGTTTCCAGCACCACCTCGTCAATGCAAATACCTGGCTTCTACAAGGAACTGTTATTAGCTTGGAATCGAATCTCCTATAACCACGTTCCTCATCCGACACATTGCGAGGATATTCTGCTGCAGATGTTATTCCACATTATGTTTATTATAGACAACGGAGGACAAATGCTCTCTGATCGCCATTTCATTGAAGGAGGGGGAGAGTATTATTTGTATTGGACAATCAAATCGAGAGACGGCTTCATTTCTAATACCCACAGATCATGTTTTTGGAAGACGGGACTGAAACATTAATTGATATTCCTAAAGAAACTCCCACAATTCCATGAAACAGGGAGTCGGCCCTTGGTATAACTTCTACAATGAGAAGGAAAACAGGGGTGCATTTTGGAATCCTTCCGGCCACCCACGGCAACGATGGAAGTTTCTCTAATAACTTTGAAACTTAACTTTCGCAGATAGTCACGTTGTGTCTTATCAACGAATTGACGCCACTTTCTAAATTTGAGATTTCAGCCACATTTTTGTTCGTAGCACGTAATGCTACACCCGAGGTATAGAGATTATATTTTTGCATAACGATACCCATTTTCGTTAGCTCAGAATGTTATTTTCGTGTGAACATATAACTTGTTCGTAAATTGTTTTGGTAATTTCATTCTAATAGGGGAGCCGGCTCCTCTCCCAATAAAAAGTGCATCATTCTGTAACACATATGACGGCTTGTAAACGTCTATATCTTTTGTCTTGAATATGGATGATCTAACGGATAAGTAAGATGCGTGTTCTATTGTTTTATCCGGCGAACCTTCGTCTTATGTAAGTCAAAACGTCATGGCGTCTGGAATGTATAAGCGTGTTAATCTATCTCTGGGAGAGACATCCGAACCTTTTCACAATCATTTTGTTTATCAGTCGCATGATTTTGACGCTGCTCACCGCAATAATTCAGCATTTTTTCACACCCGGAATGCCCCAAAACAAACATTAGTATTTCCGGCATGAATTGAAGATGATGTACGGTTTTCAAGGATATAGAATATTGTATATTTTGAATTCAATCCTTTTTACTTTTTCTCATGTTTTTAATCTGTTTACTTCCCGGTCACTTCCTTTAAATATTGTATCGTTTAGGGTTTAGCAGGGGGTATGATTCTAGAAGACCAGTGTAGTCATATATTAGTAACAGTTTCGCCACAGAATGTCTCGTCAGAGCGTGAAGAAGGTGGAAAGAAGGAACGGCGGAAAGCATAACTCTACAATATCTAGCAATCTGATCGAAACAATATTTTCGCCAGACGATGACCCGTCTTTGGAGGCCTAAAATAATGCAACTCAACGTCGCTGAATGCAAAACGTTAAGATACTTTAGCGGGGATTAGGCGAATTACTCAATCTAATTGGCACATTTCATTTTAAAATAACAATACTACATGTATTGCATCGCATCAAATATCCTCATATCTATCCAGTAAACGAACGAAGGCAAATAGCGAGAGAACAAACACCGATAACAAGGAGACATGATGACGTTCTGAGGTGATCACCAGCAGCAAGATATATATATATATATGATATCGTCAGGTTAAATCAAGGAATTTCAGTAGCGTCGAAGTATTGTGGTAACGAGGTCTACATTATTCATGAGTTGTATTATGTGTTAATGAACCACACGTTTTTCAATGCAGCCTTACTGAGGTCACTGTATATTCGGGTATATTAAACACACGACATTTCATCATATGCGTCAGCACTGAATCACGTCCTCTCTGATCCAATACTCGTGTTAAGTCTAGTGGAAAACACGGGTCAATTGCGCGACTGGTCTACTGGAAAGTTGTTTGTACTAGAATGGCAGACGTCTCACGTCCCTATGCATTCTCAACAGTAATATGTCCCCGGAAAATAAGTCGCACGTAATGCTTTTCAATTCATTTTTCAGGACAAGTTTGGATCTATTTCTGACAGTCGAATTATAGGTACTCTTGAAGTTCTTCCTCTTGTTCACTCTTACTGCGAAATATATAGAGCGCGAATCCAGGACAGTTCATAACTGCATGGGAAAGTGGGTGATGTTTAACGCCACAGACATATGATCAAACAAGCGGTGCCAATGGCTCTCAATAGGGGAGCCGGTGGGCTCCTCTCCCAATAAAAAAAGAAGAACAGAAGGTACATATGTAACACCTATGACGGCTTGCAAACGTCTATATCTTTCGTCTTGGATAGATTATTTAACGGATAAGTAAGATGCGTGTTCTCTCGGTTCATCTGTCAACCTTCCGTCTTGATAAGACCCAACGTCCTGACTTCTGGAATGTATCAGTCTGTTATTCTCTCCCCGGAAGAGACAGTCGAACTTTTTTACAATCATGTTGTTTATCGGTCGTATGATTTTGACGCAGGTTACTGCAATATTCAGCTTTTTCCACGCCCGGTATGCCCCGAAGCACCCATTAGTATTTCCGGCATGAATTGTAAAATGAGGTACGGTATATAAGGATATAAAATATTGTATATTCTGAATTCATTTTCCACTTTCCATTCACTTATTTTAATATTTTATCGTTTTTCGAAGGATTTAACAGTGGGCATGATTCCAGAAGACTAGTGTAGCCTTATATGGGCAACAATTTTGCCACAGAATGTCCCGTCAAAGCATGAAAGGGGTGGAAAGAAGGAACCGCGGAAAGTTTAATTATACAATAGCTAGCAACCTGATCGTCGCCAGACAATGACCCGTCTCTGGAGGAATGAAATTCACTTTAATGCCATTAAAGTTAAACGCACATGCATGCGAGTGCATAGAGAAACGACGTCTTGGCAAATTTGAGTGTAAAATATTCCATTAAAGTATAGACGTTTGATCTCCAAATGACCTTGAGTCGGAACTTTTGTCACCAATTGCTTACTAAATGCCTACTAAATGAAGTTACTTTTTATAAAGCACCTAATGAACAACATAACATCGCTGGATGTGAAACGTTTCATTAATTATATTCTAAAATATCAATACTACATGTATTGCATCCCATCAAATTTCATCATATCTATCCAGTAAACGAACGAGGAGAACACGATTAGGGTAAAATTGGCTAGAATACATATCAAATGGGCCACGATTAGAATCTAGTGAAATATTTGACCAGATAAGCGTCAATTTTTGATGGAAAATTGTCAGATTTGAACAGAAAATAGTCATATATGAACCAAGTCGAATCGAAAATTGGAGTGGATTCTGCTCGTGGCCCATTTGATATGTGATCTAGCCAATTTGACTGGACTTTTTCAGAATGCATAAAAGTGAATATGATTCGGGTGGAAGCAAGGGATTTCAGTAGGGTTGAAGTGTTGTGGTAACGAAGCCTACATTATTCAGGCGTTGTATTATGTGTTAATAAACCACACGTTTTTCACTAGCCTCACTGAGGTCACTGTCATATTCGGGTATATTAAACACACGGCATCTCATCATATGCTTCAGCACTGAATCACATCCTCTCTAATCCAATAACCGCGTAAGTCTAGCGGAAAACGCGGGTCAATTGCGCGACTGGTCGAGTGGAAAACTGTTTATACTTGAATGGCAGACGTCTCAAGACCCTATGCATTTTCAATAATAATAACGTGCTCCTGGAAAATCAGTCGCACGTGATGCTTTCCAGGACTAGATTGGATCTATTTTCATAGTCGAATTATAGGTAGTTCTGATGTTCCTTCCTCTGGTTTACTACACCGCGGAAAATATGGAGCGAATCCAGGACAGGTCATGGCTGCAATGGAAAGTGGGTAATGTGCAACGCCACTGACATATGGTCCAATAAGCAGTGTCCACGGCCATTTTCCATGTGTTAGGCACTGGAAAATATTTTCCACATGCAGCCATACAGCAATACATAACAAGAAATAACGAGAAATGGTCTACATGTATTTGTCCAAACTCGACGCCATCCTTGCCGACTAATCGTCCAAAATCTTTGCTTATCCCTCGGTGCATTAGGCTCTTTAATGGTCGTTTTAATCGGTAGTAGTCTGTCCTCTTCATATTTCCCCGCTTTTGCTATCTATACTAGTGTAACAATTCTGCCCCATTCCTCTTTCATACTTTGGTACGTTGGACTCTTATTCGTGCCATTTTTATCAGTACTTAACTCTTTATCATTCCCATTTCGTCCCGTATGTACGAGCTTCAAATTGACAACTTGGTACGAAATATACTTTCTCACTGATCGTTTTACTGACATACACACGATTCAAAACGTATGTGCCATTAGGGTCGTTAGTAATTTCGACAAGGCTACGTCATCATGCCATACTGAGGACATATGAGCGACAGTATACTCTCACCTGGTTACAGATAGAAGCATCTGATCCACACTGTTGGCTACTCTAGTAAGATGTGCGGATCTAGGTCAAGTATTGGGCAGATGGATAATGTGTATACGCCACATCATTCAACCATATGGTGTATCTAGCAGTGCCCGCATGTCTGTTTCCAGTTGTACGGGACTACACGTCTGCTGCTGTTCATATCATCGCTCACAGCGTGGTTGTCGGTATGAATGCCACATATCTAGAACCTGGGACCTTTGTATACTTAACCTAGATTAGACTATATTTTCGATTATTCATATAGAGAATTTCATATCAGTGGATGCTTCGCGGCGTAACAAACAATGCGTATACATCACAGCTGTTTAATGCATTGCTAGGCAGTTAATTACAAAGCTACCCCATATACATAACCCGTAATCTCACAACATAAGTTAAACCATGCATGCATAGTATATACTACGACCAGTTGGGGTTAGTTGTGGGTCCTGTTCATCACGGATAAGCCATGATGGTGATATGCTACGACCAGTTGGGGTAATAGTTAGGGGTCCTTTTGACATGGGCTTACCAATGTAATGTTAGATGAGGTTGGCCAATATTTGAAGATTGGGCAAGTACTCAGCGTTTGCGATAAGTTGCCTGTAACAGCGCGATAGTAGTGAACGACATTAAAAGTCATTGCCATTCAGGCCACGAGTATGATATCAGTCCATAACGTACACAAACATCGATGCACCAGCTATGGACTCTAATTATGTACATTTAACGGAGAACGGACACGAGAAGATACAGCAGGTTCTTCGCAGTACCAAACAACAGCGAATTCAGTTGGCGTAATTTTTTGTATTGGTGACAGTTATTCAGCACAGCTTGAACAGTGGACAGAGGTTTTACTGTGCTGTCATATCTTCATTGACGACGTCAATCAATAGTACCGGTAACCCATGTTTGTTTTCTTTCGGCCTGGAATTTTTCATTAAGAGGAGCCCATGTCGTAAACCTATCAATTGGTATCCATTTGCGAGGACAGTCGCATGGTACTTTCCGCTCGGATAGCCACCATTCCTGACGCGGAAGTCGTGGGTCAATTCTGTGGCGGATCTATCGCATAGACACCGTATATATTCACCATCTACTTTGCCTATTGTGTTATTTATATGGGTCAACATTGCAACATTCACTGAAACTTCAGCACTCTCACAAACGATACCATCTCTAATGGGAATCGAGCACATCGATGGAAATTCGCCAAAATACGTGATATCAGTATTATCTCCATTCTTCGACAGTTTGATTGGTCTAGGTTACAGCGGGATATCTGTGAAATCTGTCAATCGGATGAGCAGTTTTGATGACAGAGTTTCGACAACGATCTTCTGCAAAGTACTATATGCGTATCCGTGGCTGTACTGCGATAACCTCTGACATGTTTTATCATAAACTGTCCATTATAATAGTATTGACTATGAACAGGCTAATTAGGTCCAATTCGTCGTATGAGCCCCTCCTCCTTGGGATAGCGCAAAACGTGTTCAGCTGGTAGGTGAGTGTGCTGCCAAAATGTGACACCATACCTGCATGTGACCTCTCACAAAACGGTAAGTCCGGAATGACAAGCATGACATAGCTCGGACATGTTCCACCCTCTGCTATCCAAATGTCGCTAAATAGCAATCTGACTAAAAGTTATCTCTAACCCATCCTGCCCGTCATATGTTTTGCTCGAACGATTCAGCATGATAAAACACTGTGACCAAAATGTTTCATTCTATTGGGCGGCCATTGGTCACATGACAGGAGATAACTCATTGACGTCACATGCCCAGTTCATTTAATATCACGATAATAAATTGTTTAGCTTGTTCCTTCGTTGATTCTTAGTAAAGAATGAATGGGTTTGGTTATGGGTTCATTCCGATATAGTGTCTATACATCTGCAGCAGCCATAAGTCCATGCAGGCTATCATGACCTTCTCTGTAAAAGTCATCGGGATTGTCCAACGCCTACCCATCCAACAGCATTCAGCCTCCCAATCCATGGACTAATATTTACTGTCGCAGTCATACCCATCCATTGAGCCTATTTGTTTAATCGTTAAGTCATTCTGCTATTCAAACAGTTTTCGCATATTGTTTAACTTGGTTATCGACCGCACATGGACAAGTCAAATTTACCCTTGACAAAACGGCGGTTTTGTCTTCAAAACTTATTTAAACGAGAATCTGAGTTAATTTACTCACCGAATGTTGTGTTTAGTAGTTGTCAACAAGGCTTTCAGTCTGTAGTGGGCATCAATTAAAGTATATATTGACCGTTTCTGTCGTTCTGTTGCTGGCAATTGTTAGTAATTTGTTATCAATCGTGCAGACAAATAGGTTGGAGTTACCATAACATAGTCGATCGTTGCAAGGCACCCGAATACATTACGCGTGTGCGCGTGGGAGTTGCAGACATATCTGAAAGTCGAGTTTGCAGTTTGAAGTACTACCGAGACTCATCGTATATCAAAGACGGTTGTATAACCTATGGAGATCAGTGCAGTAACACAGGCATTATTCGCCGTTTGGATGAAGCCTCGATGTACTAAAATTATGACTGGAACACAAATTTATTTTGTTGAGGCTGATGCGCACTCTTTAATGAATTTCCATGATTGGCTGCACTATAACCCCTAACCCCAATCCCCAACCCTAACAATGACGTCACTATAATCGGTACAATACAAAACCATTAGCCAATCGGAAAATACCTTACGAGACAGTGCGCATTAACTGAATGTTTGCTCGCTGCCGAATAATGCAGGCCGATTCAATGTCAAAATAACAGACACACCGCAAGAACAATTGAGCGATAATGAAGAAAAAGGCCTATTATTATAATTATTATTATTCATATTATTATTACTATTGGCAGTAGTAGTAATGGCGATAATGACAGCTGTGGTAGTGGTAGCAGTCGCAGCCTTCTGTATTTGTTTTGTTGCAGCTGTTAGTGAATAGACGTGCTCGTGAATTGCATTCAAGATGCTGCAGCCCTCGACGCAGGACGCTCACTGGTTATCAGACATTAACGGGTCAATTCTTACATTGTAAAAAAATCTTCAAAACCAAACCGCTACTAAATTGGGGGCATAGAATATCCCCTACTGCTCATCTATAAAACCGGGCAATTATTATTACACTAACAAATGTCACTCGTATTCTCTGTTGCACCTGTTACTTCAAAGGCGTATCACAACAGTTCTCGTGATTTGAAAACCTTAACAGCAGCCGTCATCAGCGGGTGGCAACGTTACTAGAGATAGAATAAATGCTCCAAGGATATGCTGCAATCATGATTTCGTTATGTTCCCCGAATCCTAATTACTGACGAGGAATGGAGACAAACCTACATTTATGCGCGGTTCTGTCTTCGAGTGCCTTGAGAGCATGTTTCTTAATTACTGGTAATAACGAACCTGCCCCAGTCCATCAACCTCCAGTCTACCGAGGTTACACATAAACGTGGCTGCTGTCAGCATTACTGCCGAGCATGCGAGTTCATATGACATGGTAATGTTCTTGTTATGTGCGTAGAATTGTAATTAGAGATAGAAAATGAACACCAACATAAGTTGTAGCACTGTGGTAATTCGAGGATGCGTGGAGATTCTGAAACGTAATATATGTCGAGAGTATTTGGGGTTATCATTCTGACAGTATTACCTATATACAGCTAGTTAGTTTCTGTAACTGTTTGCGTTGAAAATACATGCATATACCTGCAGAATAACAAAACTGAGAAGTAGATACCTAAGAGCTAGAACGATGCGCGTGAATGTCCCTATTGGCACACGATTACGTTTCACATCGGTGTACGGTTCGTCGGAAGCTGTGAGCACTATATAGTGAGGGTTACACGAGCCATTAAAGATCAGGGGTAATATATGTAGGAGGGCTTTGGTCAAGTTGAGCGGCAGTGATAGAACCTCATGTGAGAAGCGAATATTATTTATTGCAGTGGAACTATCACGTATATATTTACGTTCCTAGCTAAAACATCGTCCTGACGTCCGGCTCATGCATGGTGGTACAGTCTGGAACAGTTTGACTGTCATTGTCATCTGTATGTGTCAAGTCGCAATTTTTCATCCCGCATAATCGAGTTGAGCGGAAACGGAGCAACTAGAACAATCGATTCTGATCATATTATAAATATAGACCTAACATAATAATTGCTCAATAACTGCTCAATTATAAAGGTTGCTGAATCCTCGCCATGCCTTTGATAGATTGCCCAGCCTTTTTCCAGAGTCTAACATGCGTAAAGGTGAGAATTCAGGAGTGCGGATTCGGAATGCGGCATGACACCACAATTTACGGGAAAATTTATCAAATTTACGTACCTGAAAAGCCCAGTTTAAGCTCCCTAACCGTAATGTTCAAGGTACTTAACACGAAATCATGCGGTATACGACACGTAAACGCGTAAACATATCGGTTGAGGCTCTTAAACTGGGCTTTTAAGGTACGTAAACATGATATTTTCCCCGTGAACTGTCGGAATCATGCGAGCACAAACATGGAATGTCTCCGGATGAGTTGCATTCGGATTGCAGATATAGTGGATACCGTTACAACAAAAATGATTTCGAATAAAAATGGATCGAGCACTGAGGCAACGGTACAACGCATACCAATGCGGCATTGATGCTGCATATCCGCAAAGGGATTCCATGAAACATCTTCCTCATAAAGCAATGTAACCTCTGTATGTATGAGCTGCTGCATATTTATTGTCTTCCGCCACATCGGACAGCCTTTTCCCGTCTGGAAAAATAGTTTTCTTCTGCTTCCAGAGTGGACCTTCTCACAACTCTTTTCTTTTGGTGCATATTCCCGCCAAATAGATGCCATTTTAACTCGTTCCTAACAGGTAGCCGTGTGTGTCGTTCCAAACGTACACGGTCGCTTAGCTTCATGTCATCATAACGATCTAGAAAGCCTCTGTCAGGCTTGGCCCACTTATTTCTCCTCATGCTGGTTAACTGGCCCTCACTAATTGGCTCTCTGTAAAGGTAGCGTTCTTATAGCAATTGCAGCTAATAATTGTTTCGACGTTTTGGCATGTAACGCAATTTGGGAAAATTGGAAATGGCGCTCATGTATTTCCATATTTGAACCAAAAAGTATTCCAATGGTTGTTTGTAGATATCGTAAGAATTTTAGGAGCCCATTTCAAGAATAAGTTAATTTGTCATCCTCTCAGAAATACCGACTATCTTCAGATCTTCGAATTTTGATCGGCATATGACTATAAACATGGTTTAAACGATTTAGTACACTCGCTGTTTATACACGTCTCCAGATGAAATCGAATTTCTTTAGAGTCCCTCTTAATGCTCTCTCGCTACTGAACGTCCACTATTTGGCTATAAATTTGCCCTTCCAAAGTTTTTCCTTGTTCTTCTCAAGTTTCCCGTTCCTTTCCCGTCTCCATTAAAACAGACTCAGTGATGGTCTCCTTGGTTGTATCGAGTTTCTGCGAGACTGGGAATTAATTCCAAGAGAAGCATCTCTCTAGTCCCATGGGATTTGTGATAATCTATCTTCGTGCCTCGGTTGAAACCAGGGATTTCTCAAAAACCGAAGGTCACCGATAACTATGAAAACACAGGTGAGGGGAAGGATCTGCTGGCTAAGTTCTGGAAATCACCAAACATGGCCAAGCAATAAAAATGAAGCAGGAAGCAAAGGCGAGCATTGGCTAGGGAGGAGGGACGCGACGGCGAGGAAGACAGCAGCAGGACGTTGACCGGAGGAAACAGCAGACGAGAGAACTTGTTACTTGTGGAAATATCTGCCGCTAGCACTAGTGGAGTGCAGTTCTAGAATCCCCCAAAGAAGAACATGGCGACATTCGAAGGAGAGTGCTCGCTGTTAGGAAACGAAAGATGCAAGCGTCAGACGACACTCCTTTCACCCGACATAAGAAACTGTGAGGAATGGGATTACCTAATGCGCTTTCGTTTCATGAGAACTGAATTCTGACAATCAAAGTGAAAAAATGACAGCACGGGACGACGCTGTCTCCAGAGACGTCCCTTCAAACTTTGTCTTGTCTGGTATCATGCACAATACCAGCTAGTAGGCATCTTGTCTTGTCTGGTGCTATGTTCACAACAACTAATGGTTAGCAACGCATCTGGCAAAACAGAACACCCACAAGCCTAACGGAAATGACGTTGAAAACATCCTGTGCGATGAGTTGAAATGACCTGTCATGGTAGTTACACATAATTGGAAAGGAACACAATATTAACACGTTTATGTTTTAGTATAGACTTTTGTATAGACTTGACATAAGACTTGACATAAGACTCGAGGTTTTGTCCAGTGGGCCCTTCATCATTATGTCTGAAAAGGAACAAGAGAGCGAACCTCAGGCAGTTAAAATCGTGCTCGAATTTCAGTCTGTGCTTTGTGTGGTCACGCGACTGGGTCCAATGCAGTAACGAATGTTCTGTTTTTGATCGGTTCTGAAGGAGATCCTTCGTCTAGGTCTCTGACCGACGAGATTTCCTGCAGGTCAGTTCACCTGGTGTAATATTGACAAAGATAACAGTTACGAAAATTGATTGTAATCGATCCTCCTCTCACGTCAGCGCCCGATTCCTCGGAGGTATCCACGGCAGTTAATACAATTTGCGACCGGTAATATTGCCTCATGAATGTAGGAAGAAAGAAAATACGGGCGATCAACATTCAAATAAAAAGTAGACGACAGAGCCACTGGAACCACCATCTCTTGTAAGAAGCAATCTCTTGCAAACTCAATGAGAAGATGTTTCGAAACATGTAGTAAGTATAACACGCAAATGAATCAGATAGCAATATATTAATCTGCGGCGTAATCTGTACGTTGCGGTGATGTGGTACGCGTTCGTTAGAACCGGTTGGTTGCTCATATTTCGACACACTCCAATAATAAACTAGACATTACTTACGGCCTTGTAACTTCTTCGACAAAGATGATTGCATATTATATACTCCACACGAATTGTTTTGTGTGCGTATATGTTTTTTATTCCAAGTCACGACTTGCTTATGAAGCGTTTTTTCACCCAGCAGCCCAGTTTCATGCTTTGATCCCGAGCACTTCACCCAGGGTCATGTTTATAGAATCGATCCCCGGAGCAGTCTAAGATCCGGAACATTCTAAGAAAACATTTTATCTTGCTTCTTGACTCCCAGCCGATGCTGCTGTTTACTCATCGCTGGAACATTATTGCCACTCATCTGGTGATGTCTGGCGCCACGAGTACTCGGGACTATGCTCTCGCAGTCTGCGTGGTATTTATGTTGAACACAAGTACCATAGGATGGGTACTTGATGGGAATGTCTTGCTTCCGATGTAGTCACAAAAGACGTGATCTCCCGGGTTCACATTGAACACGCCCGTGGTGACTGGTACTTCCCATTTCGTTGCAATGGCAAGACTTTATCTGTTTATGGGACGGTAGCCCCTCCCTTTTGGTGCAAAATGCATCGAATGGATGCTCGTGAACAAAAAGTAATATATAAAATACCCACTAAACATCAACGAAATGTGCTTTCGTCTATAAAAATGTCCTTTGAAACTTAGAACCAACTTGATTTTCAGACAAACACAGCTAAACCTACAGTGTAGAGAATGAAGATATGGTCTTGTTCTCGGCTTTTGCGGTCCCTTTGACAGAGCCTTGCAGGTCCGTGGATGGCAAGTGATGGTTGTTGAGTATCAGTGCCTTGAACAGACAAATGCCACTATCGGTGAGTCCACTGTTCGTCGATTAGTGATAAACAGCTTACAGATAGTAGGCAATGTGGCGGAGATAATTCTTAGTCTGGAACAGTGAGATTAGTCGCACGTACTTCGCGGAATCCAATTCATTGTTGGTACTAGCGTGTTCTCCATGATTTTATATAGCCAATACCATACATATTGGAGAAGGGTGGCTATAGCTGGGCAATGAAGTTAGCTAACGTATTTAACAATTATCGCTTCGCCTGTGATTTATTTTTTCCAGCATGGGGAAGTTACATCGTTTATTATGCACTGTGAATGTGTATTTGGTAAGAATCCTCGTAGTCTGGTTGTGAATTCAGAATATGAATCAGAACACGAACCGTTTTTCTGCAATTTTGTTTTCAATTAGTCAACGTCAAAACGAGTTTTAGCTAAGACATGCCAGTGAACACAACTGTTGGAAGCTTCCTCCGCTCACCATCACGAACGATAACATATCCTGACATCTCTAGACGGTAGGGTGATGTAACATAATATTTATGCATACCTCGGGTCTTACATTACTGCTGCCATGACGACAAATTATGACAGGGCGTGAGGAGTAAATTCCGGAGAAGATCGTATTGCGAATTGATGTATTCGGATGTCGTCGAGCAAATTGACGAATACGTGTCATGGAGTGCCGCCGTGAAGTCAGAACGAAGCGCGTTCAGTTCAATTAAACAGGAGAAATATATATATCTATCTTACAGCAAGCTGCTCACGCGTCATGTGCTGAGCTATGGGCCATCGTAACAAGGATTCGTTCCACCTGGCTCGAAGTGTGCCATGAATGATATATTGACAGCAGTCATGGCCAATATATCTAACCTCAAACCACACGTACGTTTTGTGGATATGGCTTAACTTGTCATACACTCGTGAGTGTCAAGAAGACTGGTTGATCGATCGAGAACGAAACTTCAAAATGAAAGGTATACATGCAGTGTCTATTTTTGAAATAGAACACGTGTCATGCACTGTCAGTAAAGTTAGGAACAGGGCGGAAAGAGCCCACGGTTGATTTGTACTCAAGAGGCACTCGTCCTAAACCCGACATCACTTCAGTGGTGCCTTTCGGACACCACACAAGTATCTTCGCAACAAACGACCATACATGTGCATCAGCCATGCCTGACGGAAATCTTCCCGGAGTACCAACAATAAGGCGTGCAAAAAAATAACAACGAGAATAGCGATAAAACTTACTACTAAAATAAAACTACTACTACTTACTATTTATTGGCGTGTTTGAAGACTATCGTTACGTAATCTTCAATTCATGCAATGTACTCGTTGGAAAATATTGCATCATATTGATCATTGCCCGGTCTTCCATTGCCTTTTTCGATCTGGATTTGAAACAAAACTCAATTTTTTCTTCATGTCCAAAGCATCACCTGATTTTATTCTAATGTCCGTTGTACTATAACTCCCAACAAACATATATGGGTTTGATATAGACGAGCGAATGTGAATCATATTCTCCGTTAAACGTGATACTCCGAAGAAGTTTCTTGCCAGTTCTTGTGACTTGAAAACCTCAACAGCAGCCGAAATTAGCGGGTGGCAAGGTTACCGGAGAATAAATACATGCTTCAAGGAGATGCTGCAATAATGTTTTCGTTATATCCCACGAATCTTGATTACTGACGAGGAATAGAGACAAACATACATTTATGCGCGGTTCTGTTTTTGAGTACCTTGGGAGCATGTCTCTCAATTACTTGTAATTACGAACCTGCCTGAGTCCATCAACCTGCAGTCTACCGAGGTTACACATAAACGTGGCTGCTGTGAGCATTACTGCCGAGCACGCGAGTTAATATATGACATGCTAATGTTCTCGTTATGTGCGTAGAATTGTAATTAGGGATAAAAACTAATACCAATAATCTGCATGTGCTGTTCAGTAGATGGTGTCGTAATATGAGAATGAAAATTTTAAAACGCAATATAGGTCGAGGATGTTTGGGGGTTATATTGTTGACAATATCAGTTTACAGTTAGTTAGTTCATGGAATATCTGCTCATAGGCATATTCTTCACATTGGAATAGTACAAATGGAAAATACATAACTGAGAAAACATAATGCAAATAGGATTTCGGTTTTTACGTTTTGCACAAAATGTAGGATTTAGCCTGCGACTGGTTCTATTGGAACACGAAAAGATGGCATACCAGTACCGTTACGGTACGTCGGAGATGAACTGGCAGTTAACTGGAACGTCTATATAGCGAGGATCACAAGTCACTCGAGTATCGATAATGTCTGTGAATAGTTTTGATACAGCAGCAAGCGATTGGAAAGGCGCTATATAACTACCAGATGGTACTTATTGTTTTGGGTTGACTCTGTTCATGATTTTACTTGCAATTGCTACGGGATACGCTACCTCCATCGGGTGAGGGGAGATTTCATGAGAAGGAACTTCCAATTATAATCTTGCACGAATATCAGTGTTTCATGTGGTCACGCGACTGGGTCCAATTGTACAAATGTCTCCGATCCGTTCTCAGTGAGATTCTCTGCCCAGCTCTTTGATCTTTGAGGTTTCTTGCAGGTCAGTGCACCTGATTCAATGTTGACAGTGATAACAGTTACGAATATTGATTGTATTCGATCCCTCTTCGCGCCAACGCCTGACTGCTGGAAGGTATCTACGGCAGTTAACTCAATTTACGACCGGTAAACTTGCCTCATGAATGTAGGCTAATAGAATCTGGCGTTTAATTTTTGCAACATCGAATAGCAGCCTTCTTCGGTTTGGTATGACCTGGCGAGTAAACGTACTGAAGGACGTAACATGGCAATTCATGCAGTAGTGGTTCATGTATTCCAGAGAAACCTGATAAAATTGTTGTTTTTTGGGGGGTTTGAGTTCGCTGGTTCAAGTAATGCAATTCTCATGGCGATGAGGGACTAATTTCTAATATTGACAGTTGGAGATAGCGGTATATTTAAATATGTGGTAAAGTACATCGTACATCACCACATATATAGTTGAATATAACATATTGCAAGCGGGATCGTTTTGATCATTGGTTCATTGGCAAAATAATGCCGCATTCGGACATGTTTGTGTTGGATAATGTGTTCAGGAAATCTATAGTTGAATCAGATGTCACGACAAAACAAACTGCTTGTGAATGCTGTCTTCCAAACTCAATGACGTAATGTGAGAATGAAAGGAAAATGTAATAGCAATACATGCATGTGCACATCGGACATGTTGTAATGGTGTCGTACGCAGTTATAATAGCATGAGGCTAAAATGTTACGACACATTCTCTCGCGGTTGTTTTTTAGATTTATTTTTGCATATTTGCGTCATTCTCGCGAATTTGCTTTCGTGTGTGTATTTGTTTTCGCTTGAACACCAGCCACGCTTAGAAAGCCAGTAAAATAAGCGATTCCTCATCCCGCAGCCAAATGTCATGATCTGATACCGAGCACTTCACCCGGGGTTCTGTTTATAGAATCGATCCTAGAGATAACCGGAACAGTCTAAGAAAACAATTTATCCTGCTCCTTGACTTACAGCCGATGCTGGTGTTTACTCATCGCTGAAACATTATTGCCACTCATTTAGCGATGTCTGGCGCCACGAGTACTCGGGACTATGCTCTCGCAGTCTGCCTGGTATTCATGTTGAACACAAGTACCATAGAATGGGTACTTGACGGGAATGTCTTGCTTCTGATGTAGTCACTTAGGACGTAAATCCTCTGGGTTCACATAGAGCACGCCCATGGTAACTGGTACTTTCCATTTACGCTTCATGACATTCAGTGATCGTCGCGTTCAGACACGTAGAGAATGATCGAGCCGCGGATGTGGATGTGGGAGCGGCTCAATGTCCGCTGGCTTTTTCCCCTTGGTGAAGAATGCAGCTTGAAAGCTCTCAGACCTTAAAGGGTGCAACCGTTGTAAACTAGATAGCAATGGAATCCCCATCGGGAATTCAAACAAATTGTTTCGTCTCTTGAAATGGTCCTATGAATCTTAGGCCAACTCAATTTCGAGATAAATCCTGCTATACCAACAGACCTGGGTTTGGTCTTAGTCTCAGCTCATGCCTCGACTACAAAAATCTACCCTGAACCTTGCGCCCATCGGGCAGGATTCACTAGCCCGAGGGAATTCGTGGCTCCCGATCATATTGTGCGACGATCTAGTGGGTATAAAAAGCTGACATTTTCGGTGAAAGCTTTCTCAGCTCTATCACGAACAATAACATATCCTCATATTTCCAGACAGTAGGGTGATGTAACATAATATTTACGCATACCTCGCGCCAACCAATGGTGGCGCTCCGCTTAGATGGTCAGATTTAGTCAGTTCGTCCCACCCCCCAC
>JAODTT010033311.1:0-15536 GCA_025400115.1 Pentamera pediparva
GGGGTGGACTCCCAGAATTGTCCCTTTGTATGCGCTGTACTGTCTGTACCTACAGTTTGATACCCACGTCCAGTTAATACAAGTAATGAATCCATCGTTAACAGTCAGACAATGGTGTCGGTTGTGCCGTCGGGGAGGCTCTGCTGCAACTCATGCGTCTTGTTCTTTATACCCAGAGAACATGACACGAATCTGCCACGACCTTCAGACAAAATGTTTGATCCTTCTCTGATTGTTTCAACGGCTGCAAATGCGGAGTCACATCATACCACTGCTGAGACTTCGTTTACAGAACGCGTTTGGTAATAGAAAAAAAACGGGGCCTGATTAATCATCGACAACAGTATATTTGTCTTGTTTGAAAGTCGGGCATCCTCTCTCAGGCAAAAATCAGCACCATCTGATTTCCCATGTACATTAGTGACTTTGCTTGTGATCGGGTGACATTTGGAGGCATCTGACGGACATTTCTAGGACACTGCACTGAGAGTGGTAAAAGCACTCGACTCCATTGTGTTCAGTATGGAGTTTCAGAGGAAATTCAATTGCGATGATCCGAATGTAGACTTTGAACGCTTTCTAGGACGCTATGCCCTCTTAGCATTTGGAAATGTCTCATTTTAGGAGTTTGTGTATGAACATTACCTTAGACAAGAAATACAACTGTACCCGTGATAACCATACAACGATCGGACTGGTTTATGACTGGAGGGTATGCTGATTGATACATTACTCCAGTTTGTGGCGTTGTTCTGCTCTTCGGCAATTCAGGACGTGTCTGCATTGATAATCCTCTGCAAATTCTATGACTCCCATGAAAGAGTAATGATATTTGCCGAGTTTGAAGAACATGTCAACAATCGAGTAACATCACTTGTATAGTTCATGTGACGTTAAATGAACAATACTTTTCCCACCTTTCTGCGTTGGCAAGAGTCCACCTTTATTGGATTACGTGGCATTTCCTTGAATTTCTAGAGATCACTGCGCCCCCGTCTATGTCCGATTTTGCAAGAACTGTCGTGAAAAGGATCCAGTATTCTTCCCCGTTATTTTCTCCCAGTGTCAATTTTTTTTTCTATAAACTGGACACCAAGATAGCAGCCTATAATGAAAGGATGTTATGTTAATATCAAAAAGGGAGGAATATCAAGGAAATATATTTCAAAAATAGGTAAAGTAATACCTACCATAAATCATCTAAAGTACCATTTTGTAGATAGGGAGCAGCACAATACATGAAGCGACCGTATTCTTCATACACATCGATATATCACAAAACATTAGACTTAACAACTCCGCCAGCTGGCTGCATATTGTCCCACTTTAGAAACGAAAAAGGGAATCCGAGAACCACTGTACAACAACTACGTACGTACGGCCTAGTTGCACAATCATCTGCCTGTGCGCGGCAAGACTTTTGCTAGGAACATTTCAAATGGGAACTGTCATATTATTCGAAGCCCAATATTGAATCTGGACGCCAGCCTACTGAATCTCGAGTCACCAATAGCTCAATAGGTCAGTGACTTAATTCGGTGGAAGTAACCAGAGTGGCGACTAAAGCAGCTATCGTGTAATTATTGGTGCCAACGACTACATCGCGAAGATGGGAAACCTCACAGGGAAGTAGAACAGAAGTTATGTGGATGCGGAGCGGATGATCCCGCGAGGGAGAATTCACCAGCAAGATGAGGTGAATATGCATCAAAGCCCCAATGATGTATGTAATCAATTATGCCACGACACATTTTATTATTGCCCAGGGGATGTACATCTTCAGCGTAACCTTTGCCCCTGTCAGCTATCATTCACCAATGGTGCTGCATATATATCGACTGAAAGGAGTTCCTGGCGTGTCCTACTTTCCAGGCCGAGACCATCCCGACTTTCGGGTGGAACCTCCGAATTATTGGAGGTCCCTATACTGTCCCTATACTTGTAATGTTATACAAGTCTGGTCACCCCAAACAATGCTCAACCTACAGGATCATTGCACTTATCAGTCATACCAGCAAAAGTCTCTTGATGATCATCATAGACCGCCTCAGAACTACACTGGAACAAGACCTGCCAGAACAACGAGCCGCCTACCGGATGAGACGATACACCAGAGATATGCTGGCTTGTTTGCAGATACTGATTGAAAAGACACTGGCGATAGGTGACGGAGTCTTCATCGTGTTTATCGACTACTCCAAGGCGTTCGATTCCGTCAGCCATGTCAAACTCTTTACTGTATAGATGGAAATTGGATTCCCAACACATCTGGTTTCTCTACTGCAGTCCCTGCATGTAAACCAAGATCAGCTGGGATGGCAAGGACACAGATGAGATCAGTTCAACTAAATGTGTGAGACAAGGCAGCATTGCATCACCATATCTGTTTGTGGTTTCAACAGAGAAAGCTATGAGAGGAGCGGGTGTGAAACGTTTCTGCATCGAAGTAGGAGGTAAACCAAGCTCAAACTACCGGTATGCAGACGATACAGCACTTTCAGAAATAAGTTGAAGGAATTGAGGAGCTCACAACAGCTGTAAATGAAACTGGCAAGGATACGAACCTTGCTGAAGCTGACATAAAAAAATGTGGCTTCTCCCATCATCATGGCTTCTACTAGACAAAGTAATAAATAGACGGTACGTGAGGAGGCAAACTGGCATGCAATCAATAAAGGCCAAACCAAAAAAGTAATGGCGAAATGCTCCTCTCCGAGAACAGTCTCAGCAGTGACGCATGGTAGAAGAGAAATTTACATACTGACTGATTTATATTCCTCTGAATAATGTACCTTACTCACCCCTCATTCACTCAGTCTCTCACTCATGAGTGGCACCTTGCCGCATCCATTCGCTGCTTCCATTCACTCGGCCTCGACCTGGCCTGAGCCAGACCCATCCCTTAGCTCTCCGGGGTATCCACGAAGCTGCATCAAACATGAGCTACGTGGCCGTCCTGGCGGCCGCTCCCTGCCAAGGACATACGCTCCAACAGGTTATGACCATTACGCTGCATTATATGGACCTTACTCCTTCATACGTGGCCTTCATGTTCCTTGATGATATTTATCTCCATTATATTACAGCTATGGACGGACCAAAAATTGGCTTGGAATGACACGATTTATCCCGACATCAAGGTACTCCGTGTCCCTTCGAACATCATTTGGCTTCCAGATATCGTGCTCTTCAATAAGTAAGTATAGTGTTGTGGGTGTGTACTGGCATTATTGGTATGCTGGAAAGACTCTCTTCCCAGCAGTCACACATTATCACGGCAATATTCACACTGGAAGGGTTGCACTCACACTAGGCAGATCGCTCGGGAAATCGCCGTAGCTCAGCTAGAATATAGGTCGATATGTTTAATGCAGATCATTTTATTTTATCTAGATGCTACGGGTTCAGGAAATCACGTGAGACTCATCAAGGAATCATGGCCGTTTTGACCGTGGATGAGCACTCGCCTTCTCTTTTCGACTAGTGCTCAGAGGATATCGGGGTAGGGTGCGATCAATCCTAGCCTTCTCCCGGGACCGCCATCGTACGTCCCCATCCGACGGACCATCAGTGAACTCCAGGATCCGACTCATTCCGAAATCCCGAAACAATCCCCCCAAACTCACAAGTCCAGCAGTACCAGGGAGTCGACACCAAGAACTCGCCCATCGCAACTGCAAATACAGCCTGGTGTAGGCTGGAATCGAACTCGCAACCTCCGCGTGCAAAGCGTCTCCATCACAGCCTTGCCACTTCTCCGCCCCATCCTTATAATAAAGAGAGATGCCGTGTAGGGTATATATCAAACACCGCTATGGTATCTGAATGGTACATGAAAAGTTCATGCCACATGAAAGTTGGGCCGTCCGCTCAACTTGCGGAAGAGTGGCAGAGCGGTATCAGTGACGCTTTGTATAAGCAAAACATTCCGAGTTAGACTCCAGCATACACCAAGGGGGCTGTTCTTGCAGTGGCGTTGGGCGAGGTCTCGGTCTCCATTTCCTGGTTCCGCTGTCATGCAGTAGTTTCTCGGCTTTGTTTGGGATATTTGCAATAGTTCTCGTCGGTCGGCTGTGAGCATTCACGTTGGACATGATTCTTCCGCTCCTCCAGATTCTGAGGGAAGTGGTCGGATTCCTGGAGTTCACTGATCGTCCGCGGATGGGGAGATTGGGGCGGAAAATTGCGGTCCCGGGAGCAGGTTGGGATAGGTTACACCCTGCCTCGATATCGTTTGAGCACTAGTCGAGGATAAATAAGTGGCCTATGATGTAGTAATTTCGAATGATAGGGCCTACATTCAGTGTAGTTTGGGTATGGTATCTGACTTTGGGATTTCTTCGGAATTTTCGACGAATATTCTCGTGAATTTCCCAATATCCCGCTGGCAAACCTGGCGTATCGCTTTTTTGGCCGGTAACGCCTGCTCAGTAAAGTTGAAAAAATTCGGAGGCCTCCAAATTGAAAATTAAAACAGAAGATTCACTCCATTTTGACCAACAATAGGTTGGAAGTTGAAAGAACAATTCAAGATCAGATTGGTAAAATAGACATGCAAATTAACGAGGGCATTTGCAAACATAAAAAGAAAAGAAGAAATGTTCGATTGCGCAATCAACGTTGAAGGTATGCTCCGCCCAAGTCCCACCCCATACTCTGATTAACAGCGAGGAAATAGAATAATCTATGGAGCAAAACGAATTCCTACAGGCGTTTGTTTTGACAAACTGCCGATTGTGTATTCCGTCATCGTGTGCGTATGGGTGAATGGAGCTGATACGAGACGAACAACAGCGAACGCCCGTTTCAACAGGCTAGGATGAGGTTTGCTCGTTTATCTAATGTGTGTTACGTTTTAGACCAGGGAGATCACTGTGAATATTGACATAATGCCTAATGTCCAGAATTTTTTTTTTTATAGTGTGTTGTGTCAGTACTAATATATACCGGTAGAAAAATTTGAGGAGTTGGACTCAAGTAGACTCGAATAAATTTCACTTTGCGTCAAATGTGATGGACGAAAGGAATGCGGATACTTATGGCGAAAGTCAGATTAATCGCGATGAGCCTTGCAATATTGATGGGCAAATGCGCAATGTCTCGGTAGAATTTCGTGATTGGCTACACTAACCTCGATCCCTAACCCAAATCCCCTGTACTAACAAAGACTATAATTCGAGGCCTTACAGTAGCCAATCAGAGATAACCTTCCGATACAGTGCGCGTCAGCTGACATTGATCCACTCTGTATTCATCCTAAATAACTTCAATATGGTAACTAGTTCTGACAAAACAATCATTACTGTTCCCCCCTTTTTCCTGCAGTGCGGACGGCAAGTACGAGGTGACCCTCATGACGAAGGCTCTCATCTATCCAAATGGTCAGATCTATTGGCTCCCTCCTGCTATCTACAAGAGTTCCTGCAAGATTGACGTCAGGCACTTCCCATTCGACAGGCAGAAGTGCATCATGAAGTTCGGTTCCTGGACCTACGACGGGAATCTTGTCGACTTGACAGTGATGGAATCGCGGGTCGCCTTAGAGGATTATTGGGAGAGCGGTGAATGGGACGTGGAGGACACGCCATGTCAGAGGAACGAGATCAGATATGAATGCTGCGAGGAGGAGACTTTCGTCGACATCACCTTCAACATCACTATTCGGAGAAAGCCTCTCTTCTACACCGTGAATCTGATCATACCCTGCGTACTCATCTCCTTCCTGACTGTGCTCGTCTTCTACCTGCCTTCCGACTCCGGGGAGAAGATCACCCTCTGTATATCAGTCCTCCTGGCGCTCACTGTGTTTCTCCTCCTGATCGCGGAAATTATTCCGCCTACGTCACTCCTTATCCCTCTGATTGGACGGTACCTACTCTTCACCATGGTCCTCGTGACCCTGTCCATTGTCATCACCGTAATAGTACTGAATATTCATTATCGCACACCCGCCACACACGTGATGAAGCCGTGGGTAAGAAAAGTCTTCCTAGAATTTTTCCCGCCGTTTCTCTGTATGAAGAGGCCGGGACGAACAAAGGAAGCGCGGAACGAGAAGAAGGACTATATGGAGATGGGCAACATGTCACGTGACGTGGAATCGATGCGTAATAATGGCGTTCGTGAAGGGTATGATCAAGTGGGACACAACCTGAGAACTTTGTCCAATGACCTTGGTATGGGAGAGTCCGAGGCACCCAGGTCTGGTCGCAGAAGCGAGGGCAATCAGCACGCTAAGGAGATACGGCATGCGTGTGAAGGTGTCAAATTCATCGCCAATCACATGAAGGACGAAGACGCATATAATGAGGTAGGCTAACTATCTATTCATGACAACAATTCATAAAACTTCCTTCACGTCTGAAAGCTTGGGCAGATCAATTTGGTGTTCGGAATGATTCTTCTCTCGCAGCTTTACAGATTGACTTGGATTATTATGATACGTGGTCGATGTCATTATTGACCGATGGTATATATGAGAATTACGGGTCATTCAGTAATCACTTTTTGACATTCAAATGGAAAAGAGCAATCTGTTTCTCCTCCCACAGATTATATTTGGCGGATATTAGAGCGGATTAAAGGTTATTTGGGTGTCAATTTGAAAATTGCCGCTTCTTCTACATATTCATTTGGTTACTTATACCATGTGGTTAGTGTTATCACTAACCAGCGGTCATTCTGTGGAACAATTCAAATGACTTGATCTTCCACAGCGATACCTTCATCGGTCTGCATAGTTATGTTATGTGGTCATTGTGATCATTAGGGCACTCAGGAATTCGTCGTTCGGTCCTCTTTTGGAAACGCGCAAAACGAATCATCTCCAACTTCATCAAATTGGATTGTCTTCATAGTTAGCTAGTCAGTAGTATAATAAGTAATGCCACATATAGGTACACGGGGATTTCGAGTCAGGGGTGTCCCTGTGGTTATTTCTATCAAACCATTTGTATGATACACGACAGTTCGACTGTCAGTCCCTGGAATCACACACCATTTTGTATATTCAATAAACTGTGACGTTGATTGTTTTCTTGTAATTTCTTGCAGGTAACGGAAGACTGGAAGTACGTCGCCATGGTGATCGATCGGATATTCCTTTGGATCTTCTTCATATGCGTCATATCCGGCACTGGTGGTATAATCCTGACTGCGCCTTTGTTATTTGAACCAACGAAGCTACAGGGTAGAGCCGAGGAAGTGGAATAGCTCCGGACTCAAGAACAAGGATTCGCGAGTTCGAATCCCTTCAATGCCCGACTGGATTTTTCCGTAGTGGTGTTAGACAGAGCGTGCCTCCTCGGTGGTCTCAGGTTATCCAAGTACATCGGTACCTGTGAAGTGACAGCGTGGCTGCGTTATTTGGCTGCCAGGAGTGTTCTGGGTCGAGAGCGAACGTGCACTCTTAGTAGTGCAGGGACGGTCTTCATCAGTAACTAAATGACTATGAGAAGGTGCTGTGGGAAGGTGCTTTCTTGCAGATACTTATGCAAATTGAATGTATGCTGCCGTAGTCAGACATAGAGACAGAAAGTGTGCACTCACTCTATGGAGGAGAGATGATTGTATGGTTTGGACGTGTTTTGATATTGGACGGGCATTATTGGTACTGTCATGATGTTATTGGTTCGGATGTTTGTGAGCTCCCTGTGTACCCACGCCTTGGTGTCGACACTGGCCAATGAATAGCAGGTCCGTCCTATGCCTGTTACCAGGCGCATGTCAACAGGGTGATTCAAGGTGTAAGCAACCTCCGATGCATATCGTTGATTGTATGTTCAAGACATGGATATATGTTGGATCGATTCTATTATGCGTAAAACCGTTTCCAAGAGATCGTGTTGTATATGTTTGGGTCCATATCGCTCGAACTAGGTCAAGAATGGGCGTGCAGTGTTCATCCTTGTTCAATTCTGATAGTGTTGGGTACTCCTGTAGAACCACAAATGCTGCTTCCTCCATGATGAGTATGGATGATGGACTTTAGTCGAATTCACTCGAATTGCCCAGTTAGATGTTTAGTTGTTAAATTGGGCTGCAGTTGAACGTGAGGAATAAGGAAACGAGTCAGTGCGTTTGAATGAAACACTCCCTCTGAAGCCCGGGTCCGGTATCGGTACCGGTACCGGTACACGTTGGTCACGTTGCGTTTGGAGCTTCAGGAACTGTCGATAAGTAGCTTGTTTAATAAATGTCAGCGCCCCCAAAACTCTCCTAATGGTGGTTTCGTATTCCTGACATCACCCAAGAATGAACCCATTTAACCTGAGTTAACTCAAACCCGGGTCCCACTGGAGCAATTCCACACGCGGTTCCACTTTCAACACAACAAATACACTGATCGTGTATGCGCGGGTTTCAGATGGACCATCAATACGTGCGAATCTGTTCCTCCCGTTACGTGATCACTGTATCCGTTGTGCTGGAAGTGGAATTGGGTGTGGAATTGCTCCAGTGGGACCCGGGTTTGAGTTAACTCAGGTTGAATGCGTTCATTCTTGGGTGATGTCAGGAATACGGAACCACCATTAGGAGAGTTTTGGGGGCGCTGACATCTATTAAACAAGCTACTTATCGACAGTTCCTGAAGCTCCAAACGCAACGTGACCAACGTGTACCGGTACCGATTTGTCTCTGGGGGTTTCGATGTCCCATTCGTCCCCATGGATGTGACATTGTCTGCCAGTTCCTCTACTAGCCTGTTACCCTCTGGACATAGATATCGCCCATCAAACCTTGTCGATACTGACAGACAATGCCCGATGACGGAATAAGCCAATTCACAGTTGGAGTTCATGATATTATGATCTCATCATGTCAAAGGTCACCGCGGTATAGTCGCGGATACGCACGATATGGTCTCTGGGGATTTCTTGAGAAGACGGCAAGGGCGCCGGAAACGGAGGTCCCGGTGGCACGTGCCCCCACTCTTTCGAAGAATGCTAATATAGTGTCGTTTTACACCACAGTAGTGCTGATACTGACAGACAATGCCCATGACGAAATAAGCCAGTTCACATTTGGAGTTCATGATATTATGATATCATCATGTCAAAGGTCACGGCGGTATAGACACGGATACGCCCAATATGGTATCTGGAGGGGGGGTCTTGAGTAGACGGCAAGGGCGGTGGAACCGGGGGTCACTGGGGCACTTGCCCCAACTTTCTCGAATAATGCTGATATAGTGTCGTTTTACACCACAGTAGTTCATGATATTATGATATCATTATGTCGAAAGTCACTGCGGTATAGACATTGATACGCACATTATGGGATGTGCACGAGGAGTTTCTTTCAAACTCACTGAAGCGAAATTGGTTCTGGTTTTCAAGAGTACTGGCGGTGCCGAATCGAAACTGCAACAAGTAGCGCAATGAGCGGTCGGATTGTTCATACTCTCGGCAAATTCCAGTGTATCTGTACTCTGAGCATGCGCACTTGTAACTGTGAAGTCATTCATTTGTCAATTATCTGTCTTCAACTCAATTTGTTGGCTAATACTAGGAGGACGAGGGTAGGGGTTGGTACAAAAATATATACCGGAATCACTCGGGTGCAAGCATACTCCCATTCTAAGCCCCGCAACTCATTTTTACACTGTTCGTGGCAAGAGCCTGCCCCCCTGCTATGACCCGCAAACCGGAGCTGCTTAGTCTAGGTCTAGACATTTATTGCTCGTATGAATTGGATTGCTGTTGCGCTTTCGAAATTTTGCGGTACATGCGCTTTCACAGAGATCTGCTCATTCATGTTCGTGGTGGGCAGAACCCCTCATGTTCAAAATAGCACCACTAGTTCCATGGAGACTGATCAAGACTTAGCCAACATGCATAACTTTGTGCCAACAAACGCCAACATGACATCATTGGTTTTTGGGCCACGGTATGGCAAAATATCCGCATATTCAAACTTACCGGTCTTTCATTGCAACCACGATTAATAGACATATTGGCGAGAGAGATGGCTGTGAATGTTGAAGTGGGTATCAGGTGGTATGGAAAGTTGATTATATAGTTGGCAATTTTGTTGTGTGCCTATCTGCTGCGGTTTCTTCTCCTAATATGTTGAGTTCGTTTTGAGAACAATATATATAGCGCCCTTCGTTGGCTGGATCATTTTGTGGGCCTCGCGATATATACAGGTATATATTGCATTCATCTAGTCTTGTACATAGGACCTACAATATTACATCATGTAGGTGTATTTCATTTGATATGATATTGTCTGTTATATTGTACGCATACCAATTTAATGATTATGTTTATGGTTATCGAATGAGAGTGATTTATTTCAGTTCTTCCTATCATTTTGTGTAAATATAATCCCGTCGTCTGATATGTATGTGACTTTCTTAACTTTAAACGGCAGGTACAATATACACTACTATATTTATACTGACTGTGTTTCACATTGTATAAAGTTTATCTTAGTTTACCCTATTAAGCGTGAGAAGTTCTGTTGGAGTGCCGTGGGAATTTTCAATGGGATATGTGCCAACAGAGAATCGAACCTATAAGAGGTTAGACGAGGGTTCAGACCTGGATATAGTCTTAGTTATGACGTTATTATTCTCATTCATACACGTATGAGGTTCCCTCTAGTTTCTTTCGTACGTATCAGTGGTTTCTTCCTGTACTAACGACTTAGGAACTTGTTGATTCTTGCTTACCATTATGAAGGGGCCAATCCCATCATTTCTTCTATTTCCTCGAATAGTTCTATAAATGGCAGTGACAACGCGCGCGTATACACATATGATGACTAATGTATGATGCACTCTCATTGGCGCAGCTCGTACATGCAACAGCCGATAAGCGCTGAGTCTGGCACACGGAAAGCTAACGTTAGATTAGCTGGCAGTACGGCCCTGTGGGAGAGCCATGAATGTTGCAATTGAGATCAGAGTTAACATGGTCAGTCGACAACTCTCAAGTCGTCTCAATCCCACCGTAGGCGAGCCGGTTTACAATGTAACAAAGCGTAAATCAGGGACGCATAGATCTATGAGAGTGACAGTTGAGGACATATCCGCATCAGAATGTTCATGAATTTGACTGTATTTCATCATATCCTAATTATCCTGGCTTATACATGCAAGTCAAGTAAATGCAGGCAACCCACACTCTTGTCGATGCTTTTCACTGATCTTATTATCAGCCCACCTGGAAATTCCACATACCCAACCGGTCAGATCACGATGGTTGAAACTGAATGGATACTGTAGCAAGATAACTGTAACAAGGTAACTGATGGCGGAATAGGCGAGACCAGCGGTTCGCGAACCCATTTGTTAATAATCTTCGTTATAACCCGACCGAGATTGGAACCTCGATCCCCCGTGAGGTATGCCAAGGCCTTCACCACTACGCTAACCGCTAACATATTATCTACACTCAGGGGCTGATTGAGGACCTGCAGTATAACACGAAAGTAAGTTTTGGCGGATTTATGGCAGCATCCGAATGGTGGGCTGATGATTTCGTGATTTATTGATTAAAATGTGAAACTTGTCCCTACCAGAATTCATTTTTCGATTGATGCTGTGTCATCTGGTGGTTCGTTGATATAATTCATAACGATGAAACATAGGAATATGACGAACATTGAATTATAATCGAACAATTGACCCGCTCGTAATTTCATATAGACTTCTTTGATTTTACCTTACTGTTCATCAAGTTTATTATCACAGTGTTTGGTAACTGTGGGTACAGCGAAATACAGTTATCGAATAAGTATAAATAATTAATAATAACTAAACAGTAAACAAGTCTGTCGCTTGCATTACAGAAGCGGATCTCTCCATCTTTCAGAATTCGATCTTCAAATAAAGTGATGAATGAAGTGAACTGATGTAGCCTCTTTACATTTTTGTTAATGACGCACAGAGACAACATGGTTTCAAACGTCAAGATTGCTGATTTCAATGAGGTATTAGCTTTGTATGAGTTAAATAAATCATTCTTCCAATCATAAATCAACCTCGATGTTTCGACATGTCATTGCCTGTTATGTTCTGGGTCGAGGAATTTACGTTTCCCGGGGTCACGCAGAGCGTATAAACTTCGGTAGAATGCTTGCCCTCAGTAGTACATTGGACAGTTCGTGGACTTTGTTTCGTAACTGCTGTCGCCTCGATATTGCCCTCAGCCACACACGTCATGCACGAAACCCGATAGTGAGCCTTCTGGTTTCTCTGCACAGGCCTCAGTGGTGAGCCCACAATGATATCGCCTTCTGACTTGTTATCAGCGCTTCATATTGTAAAACGAGTAATCGACCAATTAAATTGTCACGTTTTATTTAGATACTTCTATAAATATTCAGTGTTGACAACTGATTCAGCTGATACTGTGAGGATTGGTTGTGATCCAGCGCCCGCGTGCATAGCGTGGGGAGTTTAAACTTTTGAGTAATGCAATAATGGCGCACTCTCATTGGCGTAGCTTGTGAATCGCCACAACCAATTAGCGCTCAGGCCCGGCCCACGAATGTCAGTCGTCAGTTCGCATGTCGTCCTAATACCACCGTAGGCAAGCCTCTGACTAAGGAAACAAGACTCCGTAACGAGCACTGACCATGGACATATAGATCAATGTTTAGGGCAGTTATAGCAATGCATGTTTATAGGAAGCCGAAAAAGACTGAAGGATAGATTGCAAGCAAGAGTCTCAGAGTCTTGTACAAGACTACTGCTGGTCCTGTTCTTCATGCTTTGCTGGAACTGCCACACCCATAAATCTATGTGTCCCTGATCTGTGCTTGTCACTTCAGTCAGAAGCATGCCAGCGAATCTAATATAACTGTGTGCATAGGAAGTATTTTTCTGGTAGCTCATAATTATGCACAACATGGGCCTGGGGGCTAATTGGCTGTGGCGTGTTAGCCCCGCGCCAATGAGAGTGCGTAAGTAACCAGACAAAATCTGATTATTAACGCAAACCCTGTGCTATGTCTTGGTCTTGGTTGGAATACTGGCCAACATTCCACTAGGAACCAAGCAGCAAAGGTCTGGGCTGCAAATGTGCCAGTTCAAGATGTTGATCATGCCAAGGAACCATATCTTTCTGCAGTGTTGATTCGAATCGATGGCTAAAATAGTTGTCATTCACAAAACTGAATATTTTTAGAAGTATCTAAATAGACGAGGCAATTGGTCGCTTTACAATATGAAGCGAGATGAGGAGAGTGACAAGGGGATATTATTGCTGAATTCATCACTGAAACATGCGAAGGACTAGGGGGCCCACTCATAGGTATGGAGTGTATGGCTTAAGGCAATATCGCTTTGACGCAAAGCCATGATGCATTTTCGACGAATCTCCGAGTCGCTCGAAATACCTCCTTGCGGGAGCATTTGCAGAAGTATACATTACGCTCTTCCATCTCCCCCTATTGCACCAAGAAACATTTCTATGGCCATGATGGCACACCAGACCATGCAGGCATCAAGTAACTCCCCACATGTATATATGGTCAATACAATTTGATGACTGTCCTGGTAGCTGGGCTTACCAATTACCAAGGACTGCTCCAGGCAGTGACCACCCCATGGAGCTGACATTGTTTATACTAGGTCTACACCAATGAACTGTGAAGGTGCTTACGAAACCCCCTAACCAGGGAGACACCTTATGCTATTTTCTGTGTGGCCATCTCTCTTGGCTTGACGGGTGTCTCATGGAGAATAGATCATGAGCAGCATGTATGCAGGCCTTATCACTTGCTTAAGGGATACTTGGAAGGTTTTACGATGGTAGAGGGTGAGTACAGCAATGTGATGTCCTAATATATAGCATGTAGTATGATGACTATGACAGTGATATCATTGAAATGTTAAGTTATCGATGTATACATTTTTCCCTCCTTTTCACTCTTCGTCTTCCCCTCGCCAGTTGGTCAATACAGGCCAGTTTCAAGCAGATTCTTTGGGCCGATCCTCGTTAGGATATCAGTGGCTCTTTAACCAACAGGTCTAGTAAAACTTCAAAGGAGCATGTCACATTCAAACTAGAAATGGAAACTTTTTTCCCTTGTGATTTTATAGTTATACCACCTCAGTTCAACACACTAATTGCACTCCAAATTGCAACCATTTGTTTTGAATATTCAACAGAACCTGCTTGTGAACAAAATGAGATAACAGCAATAATTGGGATGCTTTCTACATAACATCTACAAAACATTTGGGTGCTCCCAAAGCATAGCACTTAAATTTATTGCAATAATTGTTCCCGTTCATTTTGGATATATACAGCAAACCTGTTTGTTAAAATATATGAGGTATATGAGGTATATCTTTTGAATGAAAGAACATCTCAGAGATGAGGAACTCGCAGAACATTGACCTGTCTCTTTCATGGTAGAAGTCATTTTAACAACTGTGATAATTTGCTATTTAGCGATGTGACATGCTTCTGTTTTGTTTTTCGCATACATTTGCTGCTGCAAAATAGAAAATCCATTCACGCAGTCAGGCCTCAATTGTTACACTCCTACACAACTGCTCATTCTATCCATTATTTTGTGCTTTCCATCGCCTTCTGAGCCTATATTTCCGCAGCTTTGTTGCAGGAATTATATGATGGTGATATACATGTTATACAGCCTTGCTCACAGCCTTGACTTCCTACATTTAAAAGATGCTGACCTAATAAAAATTGTCCACAGAGCTCAATGGTGAAAAGGCGGATTAACCCAGCTAATCGGGCCCAAATCTTAACATCAATAGATTGTGAGATTCATTCCATTCCGAAGTTGAGGTTAAGGTGCAAAATCTTGATACAGCGCACAATACTGTGAAAACACATTCAAAGGCACTGTACAATGGAAAAAGTCAATCAAATGCTTCCCTAAATTGGTAGATGTTTAGAGCAACCATAAAGGATTGAACAGTGCTCAACCACCTGATATCATGCCGAAGAGCATTCCATAACTTAAGCCGGATACCCTAAATGAAAGTTTGGCAGATGACTTGCGTCTAGTTGATGACACTTCAAGGAGTATGCCTTGGGAGTACCTGGTAAAGTATTCAGAAAATTCAAAAACCGTTCTGTCAAATATGTAGGAGACAGATTATGATGGCATTCAAGCACAAGTAACATACTCCTGTATTCAGCGGGCAAGATATGCAGTTCGCATAAGTCATCTTTGGCACTATCATATTCCAACCAGCCAAGCACATCTTTGGCAGTATGGGCTTTGGATCTTGTGTAGTGGTTGGATAGTTGAATCAGCAAGGTTTCCAAAGAGGCTATTGCAATTATCCATGTGAGAGAATATCATATCATTCGCAACCTTCAGGCATGTTTTCCTGTCAAGATAATGATGAATCTTCTCAAGATTAAACTGAGAAAATGCAGCATCCTGTGCCTTCACAAGGATGTGTTGTTCCAAATTAGGAGTCTCATCCAAATGTACCCCCAATAGTTTAATACAGACGGAGCGATTGACAACAGCATCTTCGATCGGTAAGTTGTTAGTCCCACTTATCGTGAGTTGGCTTCTGCTATCTGATATGACAAATTCAG
>JAODTT010033312.1:0-10367 GCA_025400115.1 Pentamera pediparva
CATGTGAGGGGAGGGGGTCTTAAGGGCAACTCGACATTAGGGATGGCGACGCTGCTGCCAGTTGTTATTTGTTTACAGATTTGACAGCCTCGTATCAAACACTTTCTGTTGCCGCCCGCATGGTTGCTATTTCTAATCTTAGATGACGTGAGTATACGTTTAAGGTTGGGGGGCTGCCGCTTCGCTAGGAGAGGTGGTTCGTCGAACAGACCTTTCAGTTTGTTGTCTTCTTTGAGAATGGGAAAATCTCTCTTGAGGGTCGGGATGAAATCGTCCATGACTGGGTTGTAGTCAATCACAAATGGGATGCGGGTACTCGCAGTTTTGGGTTTGTATTTTGACAGTTTTGGGTTTTGGGTGGCAAAAGATTTGCGTCAAAAGGTTTTTAAAACGTTTTTTGTGTTCGTAGGGTAAACCACATTCCAACTAAATTTGAATCAGATCCAAGCGATTGACAATAACGCCACTGATGCTCTCAATATTTTTCACTTTAACAGGATAACGAAGTGGATGGCTGCCATTCTTTCACCCTCTCCCTATCTCACTTCACCTCCGAAAGACTCTTGGAGGAGAGGTACCTCATACTCGATGTCAACTTCACAGAGACTGCCACGGGTAAGCTACAGGGACAGCCCCAGGTGGGGGACAGAGAGGGGGGGCACAGCCCACATCTGTTGGTGGGAAGTAAAGGTAAAACCTGCCATGGGAAAGAATGGTGAACCATGAACATGAAAAGTCTGCCTTGGAGAGAAGTTATATGAAAGAACTGTGGCACCTGCAGTAGTCTCAATACTTCCAGATATATATGGACTTCTACGCAATATTGGATCCAAAATTTCACAATAGACGGAGGTAACCTTGTATCCCCCCTCCTTTGCTACCGATTTTTGCCACCCAAGACAGTCACCGATACCAAATGTCAAGAAGGAAGAGTTATATATATATATCACATTGCAATCAAGGTGAGATTCATCAATGGTACATTGAATCATCTCAACCAACAGCAGAACTCTGGCATCATAAGGTCACGTAAGGTGGCCACTGACCACGGGGTTCGTTTGTTGACTGAGTGTTTCACCTGCGGCATTAGGGAGCTTGTCTAAATCATCATGGGGTGCGCATTTTACCTGGCTCTTCAGAGTCTACTGGGACTGTGAGATGAGCTGTGCCCGAAGATTGCACTGATACTATCAAACAACCACGTCCTTTCCAACGAATGTAGGCCACGGTAGTGCAGTGTCGCCATCGTGAGAAAACCATTAATGTAGTTGTAACTGCATTTATATAGACGGTAATTTTGCACCTCAATTGTTGTCCTTTTATTTTGATGAGCTCCACTCACTGTATTTTTCATAGTTATGACACTAGAATGTTTCCCATACTCTGACGTCCACGCACTGGAGCAGTGGGTTGAGAGAAATGCACAGTCTTTTCCCCCGGACAGGGCGGGAAAGGCTAATCGTTGATGCATTAGACTGTGACTTCAATCTCTATCCGAAGGCCAATGGAAGTTACGAGCTCATCTCGTTTTTGTGTAATTGACATTAATTGTTCAGGTCCAATGATGTCACAAGGGAACTCAAATGGATTTTGCTTCCGAATTACACAGTATTTGCTGATTTTTCATTCCTCCATTGGTGAAAAGTACAAGAATTTTTTTTGTCTGAAGTCAATGAATGCTGACATCCATATAATATTCTTACAAATTCTGTGAACTCTCATTCAGATCAGGCTCACCATTCCTTGTGTGACAGAGAATTGAAGTGAAGGAAATTTCGCATTGATTTTGCATCAAGCAGGTCTTTGCCTTCCCCCGTGACATCACAAAGACATTGTGTAATAATAGGCCTCCTCCCATTGACCAGTCCAGTCCATTTCTCTCCCAATATTAGAAGAAGCCAATCACACCACTGATAGGGAACCCCCGCTTCGAATATTCGGATTTTGTCGTTAAATGGTCAGACCGTTACAGCGTGTTACAACAATGGACAGCGATGATTGTCTTTTAGTACTTTGACAATTCAAGCATGGCTGCGTCTCTTAGGAAAAAGCCCTAGTTACAATTTGAACAAGACGGTGATACAGAAGACTGGCAATTGGTGGCGCACTGCAGAAATATGATGTCAGTTGTGAGTGCCGGATATAAGCCAGCAGGGAATCGGGAATAAATCAACATATCAACACAAGACTACGCTAGGCAGGGGTCGCTTTCCTTGTGTGACTGCAGTCCAAGTCATTTTCAGATTTCTTCTCACGTTCAGCTTCATTCTCACATTCATTAAACGACAGGCGTTAGTCGGACTGAGACCCATGGAACAACGAAGATCACCAAGGAGTTGCTCTCCATGGGCATTATTGGCCCGGACGGGTTCAAGCCAGGGTTGAAGTACAAATGTAAGGTGAGGTTATGTTTACAAGGATGCAACTGGTTCATATAGTCTTTGTTTGGTGTTCAGTTTCATTGCCAGTGATGAAGCTGGATCAATTTGAGTGTGGGATTCAAGTAATCAGATTGGAGCCTCACAGGTTGACTGTAGCAGTGTTCAAGAAAGTTTCGGACATCATGCCCATGATGCACCCCAGATTGGGGAAAATAAGCATTTCGTTGGGGCATGTAACTATTGAACTATTCATATTCAACGAACTGAACTGGAAAAATAGGGAGGGCGATGGGGTTGCCAGTCGTGTTTGAAATTTACCAGTTACTCGACACGGGCCGGAGGCAGGGTGGCAGGTTCTTATTTGGGGTCAGCAACGTCGTTCACAGTGTCACGGGCCCGTCCTCTTCATCGTGCATGTAACCTTCTTCTATACTTATGACCAAGAATTCACAAACTGATCTGAAATAATTGGAGAAGAATATGTGAGGGTCAAATGGGCTTCATTCATTTTGTCCTAAGTGTTGGTTGGCACAAGCTAGCGTAGGGGAGAACACTGGCATGCAGGTGACAAGGCCCCTGGTTATGAATGATGCACATATATGAAATAAAATGAAAGCTACAACCATTGCTGAGGCCATACATAACCAGACAACTCAGTTGCTATGATCATGTAAAAGGGAATCATGTATGGCTAAGATGATGCACTGAGATAGCGGTAGATGACAGGTGCATTAAAGGATGACTGGAGACAGATGAAGACCTGGTCAGACTGTATCAGAGAGTATCTCAGATGTTGGAAGTATAGGAGGGTGCCAATGTGGATCATAACATTCGGGAGAGTTTGGGCACTATTTACTGCCACACGAGTAACCCCCTGAAAATGTACGTTAGGCATGATGATGATCATCGATGACTTTGACTGTATGACAGTCAGATGCCACTTTGCAGGGACCCCGGATTTGGGAGCATGTGTAACGTGTGTTTGTCCACCTTCTGTCTCAGATACGGGAGGGGGGTACAGGAAGCAGTAAAATAAAATACCCTCGAGGAACATGGAGAGAAACCAGAAAAAGCCAGAAAACATGTGGCAATCACAGATTCACAATCACATCGCCTTGGGATGTATGAGTTCACACACAGAGGTAATGCCACAGCCATAAAAAAAACCTTTTTAACCCCCTGCCTCTCACTAACACGCTACCAAAAGTGTTTTCAAGGAAATCATGGAAGAAATGATTTCAGGAAATTTCAGGTCAGTGAAATCGAAAATATCTACAAATTCCTAGCACTGTCTCCCATGGCCATGGGTGAAAAAACAATATGAGAGCTTGTGGAAAATTGTGATTTGATGTTATTCTTATCAGATGTTAGCCAAGCTCTCTAGCGGGCGCGTCCCTATTGGAGAGGCAATCGAAGTATCTGTGACCAAATCAGAAGGCACTGGGGAGTTCGAATTCAGGCAGTCCTTGACGACGGATGACTCTGGTTCTATAGAAATAGAGTTCACCTCGCCGTTTGATCCGTACATCACCGAGCTACATATATCAGTAAGTACCATCATTGCATTCTCTAAGCCACTTCAAAGTCATTGTGAACAGTTTTGTGATGTGTTTTTGATTCCTCGACGAAGAATGGATCAAGGTCATCTTAGTATGTGGAGTCAAAAGTCCTCATGGCAATCAAGACTCGAATCTATTCATGGTCCGGCAAGGGTGCAGACCCGGATACTGCACCATTATTGTCAGCGGCGAATTCTTCCCAAAGTACATGGAATGTGCAGGTGGGGTAATTACACACAGGTAGCAACTGCCTATTCTTTGTTCTCCCCCTGTTCCAGTCTCTTATGCTGAGCATCCTGCCAGGAGGCAACAAGTAGACCTACCATCTTGAAAGTCTATGGTCTATGATGATATGTATATTGAAGGTCCTCGGGATATTTTGAATACGGATATATATGTAAACAACTATCAACAAAGAGAATGCTATGAATCGTCTTTGATGAGAGTCAATACTTGTATCATACAATCGGGCAGTTCACAGTGTTACATGAAACAATAGAAGCATTCACAATTGAAACAAATTGGTTGAGTTCTATATAGCACAACCAACGCGCAATGGTGATTTTATGTGTGATTCCTCGATGAAATCAGAGGAATGTATGCAGTCACGACCGTGTCTGTGTGTGCGTGTATATGCATGGGTATGTGCGTGTATATAGGCATATTCACTACCTATATTCACTACATGGAACATGAACATGATAAATTAACCTCACCTGAATGAATCGAGCTCATACTTGGTATGTGGGTTTCCTATTTACCTGATCCCTGTTGTTTTGATGGTCTGGTTGAAAGTCAACTGTGGTCAACGTCTGGGAACTTTGTGAGCACTCGAAGTTCAGAATGCTTGGTCTGATTGGGTACACATTTGGTAATTAGCTTCTTATGGGGCATACATGAACCCTAGTGCGTTTGGTGTAGACTGTGGGTCATCATTACTAACAAAAAGAGGATTTGGAATGTTTGGCTTACTGATGCATCCAGTCACCCATCTGTTGGTCCATTTGAATTTTGCAATATTTCCTAAAACCATTTTGTCCAAACCAGCCCCCTCCCCCACCCCACGTTGGGAAATGCTGGCCCATTCGTCTAGATGATCCTGGCACCGCCCTGCTCCGCACCCGCCGTCCTGTGGGTACAGAACCCACGAGTCTGCCTCCGCGTATGCCTTGTGGAAGCACAGCTATGGTTGGACACTGAGAGTACAAGTCGTCCCCCTATTTCGTATAACTCTGTTACGACCGGTACAGAGGTCAGTTACATCAACTAATTATCACTGGCGAAGAATCACTACGGATGCTGGCGGCGTTCTTGTTCATCCAACAATTAACATACCGATCATTTCCACCCACTGATCATTTGTACCATATATGCCATCACCAATGAAGACTTGTGCAAGCAGGGACCCCAGTGGTAACCATTCAGATGGAAAACATGCACCTGACCAGTATCCCAGCCGCTTGTCATTCGTGTGTAGTATTCAACACAAATTATCAGTCCCTGCAATCGAGACAATTTGTCTCCTCTTCCGCGAAGTGATGAATGTGCGATAAGTCGGTTTCAAGGAATCGCGGCCCAACGATTTTAGGATTTTTAAATAGTCGTATCGAATGTAAGGCAATGGTATTTTCCTCATGTATGGGGTCCAAGTGTAAGAACAGAAGTTATATTTTGCTGCTAAGTATGTTTGTGGAGATGAAACAAACAGTATTATGCTTCAAAGACATTCATGACTACGCGAAACGTAAATATACCAATGCAGTACAGATCCCTCACACGTTTGACACTTCGTGAAAATGTATCCAGTGTTTTCTAAGACTATCATAATAGCTGTGCCATTGACTACGTTTCGGGTATTGACGAATCCTACATTCCTCACTCGCCGGGAAATGGGTAAATGACTATGTAATGTTAGATTTGTCACGGGTGCCGCACACATTCGTCACTACGCAAAAAGGTGAATGTGTCGTATTGAAAAACGAATTCGATGATGCTGCATTGACTTTACACGGCATATTGAAAAATCCTATATTTGTCACTACGCAGAATGGAATTTCTACAAGAACACCGAAAGAGAGGGTTCACTAATTAGAAAGGGAATTATGAACGGTATATCTGTCCAACTATGATTCAACAAAAATGCAGATTCGTCAACGCGAAACAGGGGACAACTCATTGCAAGTAACAAGAATAACCTCCCTGCTCAAAATAGTGTGCGTTGCGTAATCTAACAGTATGATGATTACATGACCTGACAGCCAATCAAATATCTTTGTTGGATGAAGATGAAGTAACTATCTATCCAAGACTGACACTAAAATGTCCAAACAATCAGGTTATTTCGTTTGTTCGCTGTAGGTTAGTTCTGAATCCAGGCCTCAAAGAGGGCCTTCTGTTACAGTGACGAAAGATATCACGGCCTGGTATTCACCCTCTGGTAGCTTCCTAGCCATTCAACCGGCAGCGGGATCAGTGACGGGAATCTTGAATGCTGAGCTCGATTTCATAATCCCGGTGGCAGATTCGGAGAACATCATCGAATTCACCTACAATGTAAGTTTGAAGCTTTCGATTAATGCAATATCATTCTACGACAGGGATAATAATACATTAGAGGAGTGTATGCTTAGCTGTGGGTGCTCATCTCCCGGCACTTTGGTTTTTGGGCCTGCTATTGATGCCCAAGCTGCAGAGCCACAACTACTGCTTGAACAGCAGTACCAGTTTGGGTGTGGATAGACACTGGCGATATCTCGCCTTTCCTTTTCCAGAAAAGTTGTAGTATTGTCCAGAGTTCAACGAGGCATGGGTGAACAACTTTTCCGATCCCGGGACCGCCAAATTACGTCCCCATCCGACGAAGTGGAACATTTAACAAGCAGTCACATTCTTGCATGTAGAAGGAGCATGTGGATGGAATGCATCCGCGGTGAATTGAGCGGGATTCTAATCAGGTGGGTCGCCCACTCTACCAACAAGCCACACTCCACTCACAGGGATGGGTATCCTCTCAATGCAGCCTATTTTTCTCATAAGGTGCTCCGCAGCGCCGGCTTGTTTCCACCTTGGGTGCTTTCCGGCGCGGCCTATTTTCAGATACGAGCCACTTCTGATATTTTTTCTATACCGATTTCAGCAAAGAAGATCAGTCCATCAACAATTCACAGTACACATACACTGTTCAGAATTTGATATTCTCTCTGATGGCACTGGTCGGTATACACTCATGTCTTCCTCTGCAGAGACATGGCTGTTTTGTTACCCAATCCTTCAACACAGGATCGATAGGGTTGCCACTTCATGTGAATTTTATTCTGAATCCTCAAATGTAACCCCCTATTACGTTACATACTGTTAGGAAGATCTCTTCACGATCCTTGCAACTGGGGAGTGACCATAATAGAGGGAGTGCTTCAACAACTTCATTCGATTTATTTCCGCAAAAACTGGCGGAGGTAACGGCAATGTTGACAATAGTCGATCAACGAAGCATGTTCCGATGGCATTGACAGGGTTAGAGGGTGATGTAAAAGACTGTCTGTATACTGTCACAGATGGAAAGAGGATATATTCCAAAATCCTTCACTCAAAAAGTTGAGGTTCTAGCTGTTAGCATTGCTGAGATATCTCAGTTTACTACTGAAGAATCCCACCTTCATTGTGAGGTATTGGGGTAGCTTTATGATGGCTGTCAATTGACTCTGCATAGTAAATACTGTAACTTTGAACCTTTGTAGGAGGAAGACAGTTGGTAGGAGAAAGACAGAAGGTGGCATTCAAAAAACAATTCCATAAATGTAGCCTATTCGCCGTTATTCAGTCATGTCCCGTGAACGATTTTGTAAGTTCCGATTTATTCGTTTGTTACAGAGTTTCACGCTAGCACAGTCGTAAACGTCTTGGTAGCTGATAGCGAATACCATATATGCTGTATGCCTAGAATTGACTGTATTAGTTCCCGGCTGATCAGAGAACCCTCCTGCAGCTGTGCAGCAAACAGTGTAAACGCACCAACACAGTACTGACAAATTGAAAGGTGATGACGGATGTCCCCTACCTGATCATCAGTGGCATGTGGAAATGTGAACGAAAAACAACTAATTGGGTTATTTATTGGGATTTAATTGACATCAAAATACAGTACGCTGAACAAAAATGATACTCGCCCTAACCAGTGCAAACTGCACCCACCCGCTCTTGGTGGAGTGGTCAGTATGGTCAGTATCCGCCAGCACTAGTCAAGTGTCAGTGGTGTACACAGATATTTTGTCTGGGGGAATAAAGTCAAACCAAAGGGAAGTGCGCCGTCATAAATTGCCGCACTTTCCCTCATGACAAGTAGATGTGATTATTTGTTCCTCAGAACCATTTTCGTAATATTTTTTTATTACATCAACCCGTGCCAATTTTTCTTCCAGGTCTTTGCCAATAGGAACCTGTTGTCAGCTGGTTCGCAAACATGGTCACCAGGAGTCGGTAATGCGCAGCCTCTTTCAAGGTCACTCAACTTGGAAGGCCGTGGGGGACGAACCTCCTCGGTTGAATCTAGCAGGGTAACACAGCACACAGGTGTGTATGAAAGAGATATGCACAAATGTGTGCATAACATATATAATATTAGCGTACGCTGGAACAGGGCCTAGTTGTGGGTGCTCATCTCCCCACACCTCGGCTTTTGATCCTGCTATTGCCCTTGCGAAAATTTTGCCGAAAACATGGGTGTTCATAGGTGGTGACATGGTTGTTCAGGGTGGCAATAATAGGGTGTCAGACACCCATGCGCATGTCGGGCATGGTTCGACAGGGTTGATGACATGGGCAAGGCATGGTCTGTGACATGGCCAGGGCCTGGCAAGACACCCATGTCACCTGATAGAATTGACTGGGTCAAACCATGCCACTGTCAACCATGCCACCCAGTAATTCATTTGAAAATGTGGCAAGTATTCTGACAGGGTCTCTGACACGGAAAGGGGTGGGTGAAAACGACTAAGTGGGTTGCCCGAGTCTGGCTCGGTCTTACCACTGCCTTGATTGGTACCCAAGAGGCAGGGGTGAATAATTCATGCTCCCGGGACCGCCATTCCACGTCCCCATTCAACGGACGTGAGTGGACATTTCGTCATGCAGCCACTTTCCCACATGCGAAAGGAGCAGAGCGTTGAAAAGAACCCGCGGTGATTGATTTCGAACCAGTAACCTCTATCATGCGAGTCGGCCACTCTAACCGACAAGCTATACTCTCTAATAGAGGCATACCTTCATTGCGTTTTTCGAACTAATTTTGGTAATTCCTGATGCTCAGATGTCCAACTAATTTGAGCCCCATGCGATTTTGGTCGTTCATATATTTGTTGGATCAATGTACGCACGCTCAGTATTCTACACGCCATACACATGCATCAAAGTTCCGCAATCCACAGGATCTAATAATTACACTGTTAGAAGTATTCTGTTAGAATGAATATGGTGTAGTACTGTATAGGTGAACGTTTGGGAGACGTACGTATGCATAATATGTGTACGCATATGACAGTGGTGGACTGATAGAGACATGCACTATGAGTGCTTTTAGGTCAGGGTTGAGGTACTCAAAACCCATTTTAGTCATCATATAGTTCAATGTAAATTGTCCATGCTCGCCTTGGGTGGACGGTTAGTACGCTGATAAGCAGTCTACTTGCTTGCCTGTTCCATCCCGGCTTGTTGAGATTATGCAGTGATTCACAAGAACCCGATGGGTTTGTTTGTCAACCGAATGGGTGGGGAGGAACCAGTGTTCGCTCTGAAGGGTGGGATAGTCAGATAGGCTGTTTCTAAAATCCCACCCGAAGAATATGTGAAGGAGGGGAAATCCCTCCTGGCGCGGATCATACGAGATAATGTTTGGCCCTAAGAAGCTCCCAGATGGCAGGAGATCGCCTCTTCGGGCCGTTCCATCAACACTGAAAATATCTTCAAATGGGCATTTCTCGTCCTGTTAATCTGTATTATGGGAATATTCCTTCAAATTTTCTTCTCCCTTGTCGGTGAAGGAGGATGTTCTACCAATGATGGTGCCGTAGGAGCCAAAAAAAATTGGGAAAAATGTCGTCCTAAAACAGCAAAATTACCATCCGAAGATTTGACTAGCTAGCTGTAGTGCCGAGAGAATGACACTGCAGGGCGTGAGGCCATAACCCCGCCTCATCTAATGAAGTCCCTCAATCCCCTGGTTGCCTATCTGCATTTTAGCTCACCATATACAAGTTGAAAAATAAGGGTAATTGATATCAAGGGGTTCCGATTGGAAACTGGATTTCCCAACTACTGTACGCTACTCGACAATTCGATACCAAAGGGACCCAACCGGAATTATACGTGCAATCATGGTAACTGGATTTTAAATAGATAGCATTTCACCAGTTCCAACCCCTAACGTATAGCC
>JAODTT010033423.1:0-10366 GCA_025400115.1 Pentamera pediparva
TGACCGTTCTAAAATAAAACTGAAATCATGAAACATACCTGAAAACTGAATCGCAGAACGTTATTGGAAAAATTTGACAAAATTGTCAAGGTTGTTATTTCCGATTAGAGAATGGAACACCGTTTCTTATTGTCCGACAATTAAACCCACTGAAATCCAGTTTTGCGGGAACTTCGACCCGGCCATGCAATCAGTTCGAAACTGATTCAGTCTGACGGACCTACTACATACGGTATTTGCCCGCAGCTACCAAGACGTTTACGATTGCGCTTGTTATCTTCCGGAAATAGCGAATGAAATTCTTATAGTATGATTTATGAGAGGAACGCTGCTACCCACAGTGATGGCACTGAGTGACAACACGCAAACAAACTAGTTGTACGGGTGATAAGTCACAATATACCGAGATGTGAATAAACGAGGGAAAACATGGCGGCGTCCATTCACAACTTTCCTTGTGACCCAAGGAGGCCGATTGCACAATAAATGGGTTGAATATCCATGACAAGATCGCTTTGCCGGTTGGAAGTTATCATCTGAATGACTGTACGGGGCTGCCCCTACAAATCTCTCCAGCCGATTCGGACATGCTGGGTTAAGCTCAGTGCCATTTGAGAACGAATAGTTTCTACTAACGCTACTAAGCTACTGGGCATGCATGTCATATTATTTGCATAACGTACGCATCAAGTGGATCCTTCGACAAGTAGTCTGCATACTTATTTTCGACATATGGTTAGGGTCTCCTGTGATTCAGTTGGATGTTGCAACATAGCTATGTCAGCCAACGATGAATGACTGGAAACCACGAGTTTCTATCTCGAACACATATAAAACAGTTTATAATTTTGGTGCGAAGCTTTCGAGTAATACCAGCTCTTTCTCAGTACAGTTGATCACATAAGTGATAATTGGAGGAGTAGAGCGCTGAGACACAAAATGTGTGGAAGGTGGTACTGATATTGTTGGGAGCGATTGGCAGCCGATTATCCCCGGAATAGCGTTAACGTGATCGTGGGGTGGAATGGACTGATCTGCTCAATGAACGAGTTATGCGAGTGGGTCCATATCATGAAGAGGTCGTCGGATGAACGAAGCCATAAGAGTGGTTTCACGGCTCCCAATGAAGAGATTGGAAAACGAGGGGACCATTTTGGTACCTATAACGGTTTTTGAGGGTGATGTTGCGTGCCGAAGGTGTTGTTAAACGTGTGGATGAGACGCATAAGCTCACTAAACTCGGTTTCGGTCGGCGTGTGGCCAAGGATGGGCTAGAAGGCTGAGATATACGAGCAGACATGCTTTTCGCAAGATAGATTCGTCCTGAGCGAATATGACTTGTTTCCGATTGTTCTGATAAAGTCGGTGGTGTCCTCTACGTAGGAGGGGAGGGTCTGCACATGTGGCTGAATTAGCATGTCCACAAATTCTCAGATTTTCTCAGTAGCTGTACCAGTACCGGAGATTATTGCCTTCGTCATTGATTCTGTGAATGAAGTAGACGCGACAAACCTTTGGACCAACCTGTTGGCTAATGGACCAAGTGGAAACCATGTTTCCAATGTTTCTCCAGTGAGATCGGAATCTAAGAGCTGGCAGTGGGGATGGTGGCCCTTTGAGCTACTCTGACTTTGTTTTGGGGGAGGTCGTTCTATAGCAAATACTGCAGCATTTTCGGATTAGGAGATAGTGGATATATAAAACAATGAACGAAATGCTGAGCAGGAACAAAACGACATCATTTTGGTGGAGTTCGATTACTCCCATATCTGCTGAGCGGGGCCTCAAATGGGCATCTCCGAACTTGATGACGTGTTCTATCCAGTGCACTGACTTCTCTAGAGGTGTCATTGGGTCATTGTGGTGGATATCAGAAAAGTGATGAGCCCGTTCCTTGTAGCTGCAAATATATGAAGAAAACATTGTACTTGTCGAGATTAGATTCCGGTAGTGGATAAAATAAGGAATGAACTGAAACGTCAATGCGAAAAATTATGTCTGGTTCACATAGTAGTGATTGTTTCATCACACCTCCAGTCAGGGCCACTGTAAATTTGAAACTGCTGATTTCAGAGGACCCTTTCCCGAAAAACTAAAGACCGACGCTCCAGCTCCCAGGATTATCGCAGATTATTTCGTACACACAACAAAACTAGATTTCTGATACTACACGGTGTCTTCGAATTGGGCTAACCGATACAACAAAGAGAGGGATGGTGACGTAGAAGACAATGAGATAGTTGAAAGCTGATAAATTAGAAACAGCCTCGTGCCGGCAAGGCAGCCACGAGAGCTCGAGGAGATGAGACCCCCAATCCGCCTGCTCAAACGAACCAGTCGCAGCTACATAAGATGACGGCGGAACAACCACTTCAATGTTTAGCAGAGAAATGTAATTTTCCGATAGTTCCTGCGCTACCCACGGAAGATTACCAAGTCAGCGATTTCTCCATTTTACATTAACAGTAGGACTAGGCAATTATTTTGCAATCACAACCGTCCTGGTTGTGATTGCAGATCAATTGGATTAGTATACAGAATACACATAATGAAAGTTTTCTAGTGAAACGGTTCAAATATTTCATCAGTTGAAAGAATAAACGTTTTATTCAACGAGGCGCAGCTGAGTGGAATAAAACAAGTTTAATCTTCCAACGAATGAAATATTTCAATCATTGCACGAAGTAAAACCATTCATTTTCTGTTTTATATACCACCAACGACAGAAATGGGCATGTGGCCCAACCTATTTTGTGTCAAAACCTTTTGTTGAAAGTTGTGTCCAACTAGAGCGTGCAGTAGTTTTTCATGGGAACCTTTTTGCACGGTCGTGCAATAGTACTTTCAATTCAATATCATGTGACAACAATTGCCCGAAACGTGACAAGGATATAATTAGGTGATAGTAGTAAATATAATGCGATAGTGCTGTGGGTACTTAGTTGGAGCAACACGGCACACGGGAAGATGTAACCACAGCGAGACAGCCACTCTTCCTACACTAACGCCACAGTGTTCGTATTGTGCTCTCGTCACGTCAGTGGCATATGATAATTGTTTAACTTCCATGCACCCTCGAAGAGGCTTTCGGCTTGCTCTTCTCGTGTATTGTTTGCCCTACTAAGAGTTGTTCAATAAACTGTTACTACGAGGCTAATTGTGCGTGTACTTTGTCAAATATTGGTGGCATCTCCATTGTCGTAACAACAACCCAAGGCTGCGTAGTGATTCCTTGCCGTAATTGAGCAGCTATAATAATCATTTGTAGGCCTACTACCACTGTTGAGAAGAGCCTGAATGTACCCTCAATACCTTTTTGTACTAGAGCAAATTGACTAGTGTCCGGTTTCTAGTCTGGTTACTGTAACCAAGCAGCAACAAAATATACATACGGTAGTCATTAAGAAATATGGTGTTTGCCCTCAGTGAGCGTTTACACCTCACTGAATAACTGAGCCGAGGTTTGTTCCCTTTCCTTGCCATAATAAGGTCACCGTCGAACCTCGTGACTAGCCTACATATGTCAGTCATACTAACATTACTCGCACGACGCATAGCCACTTGTATCGGTCGACAACCCGTCAGTTGGTCGTAAAAGAACCCGGGTGCACCAAACATAGGTTCATTCAACACAGCTGAAGTTATAGTTCATAATCTCGGTTTTCCAGCTGATGAACCGAGTTCTTCGCATTGTCAGAGAATCCGGTTAACTCCGTTTTCTGGTCGAAATCCAGGGTTTATCAAATGCCTTGGTAATCATCCATCATGTACCACCCATGAACATCAAATTGAGAACCCCATCCGCGCTCTGAGTATGTATGCGTATCGTGTGCCAGGACGCTCCCTGACTAGGTTTGGTTTTTTTTGCTTCATAGCCTTTGCACACCTGTAAGGAGAACAGGTACGTACGCAAGGGGGTTCGTTTGGATTCGGACGAATCCCCCTCCGGAAACGAACCCCTTTCTGGGAATCGAACATCCTCCCTTGAAATCGAACCCCCGTGATTTCAGGCGCAGGGTTCGTCGACAAGTAGGACTAAATACACAAGGAAAATCAGCTGAAAGAACCTGATCTGGTTATACTGTGGCGAACGGATAGGCTATATAGATTGCAATTCTGCAGCTGAATGTGCTGAATATAAAATAACACGGATCTGCGCTTTCCCTGACAATATACACAGAAGTGTGCGGAATATCTACTATAAGTGTTTTCCAACTATCATCGAAGCCTGAAGTGTGGGTTAGGGGTTTGTTGGCAGCACCCCCTAAAAATCGTCAGAGCGACGACAGTCGGACAATCTGAAATAACAATTGGAATTTCTGATGTATCAATCTCGCACATTTTCAGATTATCACCTCTGTATTTTCCAACTAGGTCAACTGTGATTATTATATACCAGACGTTGAAAAGTGACGACTGGGTAAACTGACCATCGGTAATTTACCCACCCAGCTTTGAAAACACCCAAAGAATGTGCGCGTATGTTCGTACTGTGCGATATGTATGTGTTTATGTATGTATGTATGTATATATATATATATATATATATTTAGACTATGTAGGCATATGTATGTATGCCTGTAGGCCTACAGGTTGGTAGGTAAGTAGGGCGGATGTAAGTTTGTGTGGGATGTGTTAAAAGTATTCTAATAGCAAGAGTTTGATGCGCCTACATTTTGACCCAATTCACAGGCGTTACAGACTCTTGGTTTTCAGGCGAACTTTTCCGCTGTTCATTTTCATGTCCAGCACGTAGGCCTATAAGACATTTTCAGTAATCTAGGGGTTTCAAAATAATAAAAAATTGTGTGCGCTCTACGCCGCCTCATGGCAGATTAAAAAAATCCTAGATACCGGAACTCAGACCAGCCTACGGCCCCCTGTAATGGTAACACTCCAATTTTGGGCCAGAGTGTTTGCTGGCCATATTCATACCCAGAAAATGCAATTGCCCGTAATCTGGGGGTGCCAAAAAACAATAGTTTTCGCCTACGCTCCGCGCCACTTATAGTGGCGCTTCGCTTGCATAGTCTTGATTCTTAGAATAAATTGTTGACACACGAATACAGTTCACTATTCCAAAGTGTTGTAACAGGATTCAAACCACACACACCCCCTATGAGAGTGACGCTTTGATCTTGGGCCAGAGTGTTCGTTGGTCATTTCTATACCCACGGAGTGCCATTTCCAGGGATCCGCTGGCTATCAAACGATTAGTGCTTCTACACGCTACGCGCCAACCCGTGATGGCGCTCCGCTCAGACGTTGTTCAACCATATCAGCCCCCAGGCGCTAACACGCATCTTCGCCATTGCATAGCTGACTGTTCATGTGGTCCTAGGCCTGTATACGCATAGCTCTGAAATAATGCGACTGTCCGCGCACTTTGTGTGCGACGTTGTCTTTCACATGACTCAATCGTCGTACAAAGCATCAATTTTCACGCGGTCACTGCAATCAATGGATTGTTGGTTTGGGATGCTAGAATAATTCTTCGAAGAAAAATGAAAACTGCGAAGACCTAACCTGAAGATTACCTTGGGAGAGTTCAAACGGCATGGAGAAGGGCGTTTCCTTCAATCTGGGAAGTCTCGGAAGCAAAAAGTTCCTTGGTACGCTCCGCGTCGACCAATTGTGGCGCTCCGCTCAGATATTGAACGCCTATGCAAAATCCTGCGAACAGGCCTGCCACGTATCGGTATTAATACGACATCATTCGAGCGGACGCCTCTATCTGTTAGCGTGATGCGAAAATTCGTAGGGAGAAATAGTCCACTCGTGGCCAAAATGTTTTTGATGGGCCATATAATCCCACCTATCCGCAATTCCTATGAGTGTTGTATTTGAGTTCGAAATTAGGCAATAGCTGTGGGTAGCAACAAGCCACTGATTGGGAGTGCCACCGAGAGTTGGCGTGTCATGAAAATGTTCATACCACTGAGAAACATCAATCCGAGAGTACCCTATTTTCCGTGGAATATCTACTAGCGACAACTAGGAGGGGCAGAGGGACAAATGTGCAATTTGGGTCATGGTACTGAACCCATGGTACCGTACTGTTGTGGAGCATCGCTTGAGGGGCAAGCGCTCTAACATTGTATCAGCGCTCAGATCGACTCTTGACTTCTAAATGTTGACCAAATCACTGCCAAATAGGTAGGCTATAGTCATACATTTCCCTAAGAACAGGGCGGGGTTCGGTACCGTAATGACGTGCACACACAAAGGCGTCATTGTCACCTATGTGCTGCGAGATCTATATCAGTGACCAATATTACCAACCAACAGATAATAAGATAGGCCTACAGGCATCGGGTGGCCAATTCCCAGCCTTGAAGATGAAATGTTGTGCTCGTAGCACGCGTAGAATATCATATATCCCCACTTCAGGGATATTATGGTTCTGCCTTCGCCGTATCCGCCGCGTCCGCCGCCTCTGTTGACCACAAATGAACCTTGAACTCTACCCCAAAAGAAAGAACCCCTTCGTACCAAATTTAAACTTCGTGGGCCACTGCATTGTCCAGTTATCGCATCCACAAGGTTTTCGGGCTTTGAACTCTAGTGACCCCAGGTGACCTTTGACCTTGATGAAAAATGGCACAATTTGTTCCCTAAGTACGGGCAGCATACACCAAGTTTGAGCCTAATCACAGTTTTTCTTGCCAAGTTATAGCGTTCACAAGAAGAATTTCAGTGTTTGACCTCTGTTGACCATAATTGACCATGAAACTCTACCGAAATCAATAGGCTTCTTCTTCCTCTCTCAGTGCACCACCCTTGTACCAAATTCGAACTTCATGGACCATTGCGTTGTCCAGTTGTCGTGTGCACAAGACAGGCGTCACACACACACACACACATACACACTTACCGCGTGACTGCATCGATTCCTTTAGCCTCCGGCAAGGAATAAAAAATGAGATGAATTGGTTCCGTTTGCAATGAGTGGTGACAGTTTGAAAATAAGCCATAATGATAGCCCTATGGGGGAAATATTTTCTATTCCATCGGTCTGCTTAGCAGTGAGCGTGCGCACTTGTAACTCTGAACTGGACAATTGCTCCTCTTGATGTTCTCCTCACAAAGATAACATACCCTTATCCATTTACAGCTCTCAGATTGCAATATTGCTTGGGGAAATGCTCATTAAATTCACAGACACTTGTAACGTTGGCCTTCATCCATTAATAGATAAGGAAAAGATAGGAAGGCGCCACAAGTGGAACTCCACGTGTCCTGCCGTTGGAAATATGAATAGCCTTCAGTTATCAGGGCTAACATCATGCTGCTAATGTAGAGAGCTCTAGCTGTCTAAATTGAATGTCTCGGTCACACTCGGAAAAAACGTGCTTGCAACTAGACTACGACTCGTGGAATTGCAAATATCATGCAACTGTTCGCAACTAGGAAGGTCGGCAGGAGTGTGACGCAGACGATACTGCAACCTGGCTGCGTTGGTCTGCGTTGTACTGCGCTGTACTGCGAATAGTCTGCAAACCAACATGAGCAACTTTTCGCAGATCGAACTGCGCTGTGCTTGGTCGATCAGCGAACGACGGCGGATGTCGGTGTGCAGGCAGTGCAGCACGGACGGAGCCCGATCTGCGACTGGGTATGCAACGTATGCAGACTGTTTTGCGATATACTGCGATGTACTGGGACTAGTTGCAGTCCGTGTACAATAGGTCCTGCTGCGTCGGGCTGCAAACGTGTTGAGACTTGTTTGCAGCTAGTTGCAATCAGAGGACGCAAGTTTGAGGACGCCTACTGGTGTTCTCCGTACTGCGCTTGTTCGCGAATGGTTCCCAGAACCGCGCAGCACGACTCAGCATGACGCCGCACGGTATGAGTCCGTTGCAGTCCGCTGTACTGTTGCTAGTTGATATGCAAAACGTGCTGGACACGTTCGTCACTTAGCGCAGTAGATCACAGCATTGTTGCAGTACATCGGCGAACTGAATGCGACTATTTGCAATACATTTCGAGTTGCTAGTAGTTGCTTCGTGTGCTCCGGTGCGCACCGAAGCACATATAGCAACTAGCAAGTCGGCTGCACCCGACGCAACTAGTCGCTAACTCAATGCAACTCGACGGAGTTTAAGTGCAGATGTAACAAACATTTGACTCAGTTGCGAGCAGTCGCAGTACGCGATTTCTTATAGTGTGACCGAGGCAAGTTACGAGCGCCTGTAATGCAACCTATGTTATGATGAATTATCGCTAGTACAGAAGAAAGTAGTCCGTATAATTTTCCTGTCAATTGGAATTGTTCACAAGGTCTCTCTTGCTGGGAATGACTGTTCTGATAAAGAGGAGAAGCGACTTATTTGGGCGATTCGACTCTACCGCATAACAACTGTTCCACTGCCCGCGGAAGAACCCTGTGGATACACATATCAAATTCGCTTGAAAGCTGTTGCCAGTACTCTTTATTGTAGGATGTCAAACCATTCGTCCACATTGCCTTGTAACATCTCTAACTGCTAACAGGTTTACGCACCGAATTGTATAACTTTATTAGAGGGGCCAAGGTGTGGTACTGGTATATCACATGTCACAGGAATTTGTACAGAATTCGAACTATCTATAATATAGAGCAGAGCAGGTATTGTCGACTTATCGACAGCAGTTTTCATTGAAGGCTTTCATTCCTCGACCTCTGTTGACCTCAGGATTTCACAAATTCTCAAAATAATGAATCTTGTTGTGGATTTATCGACAGCGGTTTGCATTCAAGGTTTTCACACCTTGATCTCTGCTGACCCAAGGAAGCGTTTCGTTTTCACTAGATCGAAGAATAAAGAATCATGTACGGTACCCAACAGGTGGCACATTGCGCATTTAAGTTTGATCCGCCTTTACCTGGTCGATTTATTCCAATTTTCAATTATTCGATCAAACAAAATATATGATCACATGTACAAAGAAATGAAACGAATTATCAGGACAACCTAATGCCCAACCCCAACAAAGACTATAATCAGAACAATACAATAGCATTATCCAATGAGAAAATACCTCTGTCAGTAGACAGTGCGCATTAACTGGAACACGGATGACCATTTATATGATCGAGAGGCTTAATATCCAAGCAAAAGCTTGTACAAGACAGATTGACCATATCGAAAAGAAATATTGAACCTACCATCCCACCCCCCTTTTTTTCCCGACGGCCCATTTGGACCCCTGTTCGGAAAAATCATTGCACCGCTATTGCTCAGCCGGCTCCTTTGGAATACGGAACAACCGGCATACGGTGCCGGGCCCCAACATTTGTTAACCCCTCTTAGACATTCACTGTCTACTGAAACGTAGGCCGATCACTTGTGCACAGCCCGATGTTTTGCAAATTCCGATCGAATAACAAGAACGCCCACATAGGCCTGTCCTTTGTTTTGATTTGTTACTCGCGGCAATACTACACGTCGATATGTGTCTACTTTGGCTCCGTGCCAACACCGGGTGGACCTGTTTCAGTAAAAGACGCCGGTGAAAGAGTTCCGGGGGAGCACTCTGGTAATTAGGCCACCAGTCTGAAAGGGGCATAAGAATGTCTACAACTAGTTTGCAATAAAACAAATTCTAGCAACAACTTTCAAATGTATTAATGCATGCGTTTGATGAACTTCAATTCCTGTATTTACGGATACTTTAACAGACTGTCAAAGATTATATAACACATGTGTGCGCGAAGGCTCGTTCCAATCAATAATCATTGGAAATGTCAAGAGAGATATTGCAGTCATGCCAGTGTATGTGGGCGTGTTTATTTGTTCGCTTGTAAACACGATAACTCGGTCATGTCTGTTTGGTATGTTTCCCACGATGAGTTCATGAACCTATATGTTTGGGGTCAGGTCAAAGGTCACCTGGGGTGACCAAAGTCGATGTCTGAAAGCCTTGTAAGCACAATGGTTAGTCCAAAGTGTCGGCTCCGAACAGGCTAAAATCTGCTGTAGGGCTTTGTTGCCAAGAGCCTATTCATTGTATTATGATTCCAAACAGATTGCGGATCATTCTTGGAGACCAGACAGCCGAAAGGGAGACGTGCTCGTAACTGAAGCGTTTGTTGTTGGCAATTCAAACCGTTGCCCGAGAGAAAAAGGAAATATTGCTCGTCATCAGTTTCCAGACTAGCCTAATAAGGTCAGCACGAACACTCTCGTCTAGCTACCGAAACGGTAAAGGAATCCAATGACTGACGAGGCTCTCATGCCTGGTCATTCCGCAGTCTCATGTGTATTCCGTATGAGAACTAGACATGTGCAGGCGGGTAAACCGCCCAAGTGTATATCCCCGCATTTGTACAATCAGTGGGGGACAGTATCAAACTCATTTGTTATGAAAGGCTGTCCATGACCCG
>JAODTT010033534.1:0-10365 GCA_025400115.1 Pentamera pediparva
CCTATTAGTGGTCCGCAACCATAAGAGTAGACATATGCATCTCATTCGGAAGAAAAATGTTCCTGTTGAGCACTATTACATCAATGGTTCTCAGATGGACACTGTTAGGTCCCATAAATACCTTGGTGTCTCCTGGGGTCTCCATTGTAACACTTGCTAAGCCCATAGAATAATTGTTTTTTACGGTCTGTCTCGGCTCGTCTGAACAAGGAAGGTGCGCCTCTTGTCGTTCCTGTGCTGGAATATGGTCTTCCTGCCTGGCGGCCTCAGAATCGGACTTGAGGTAGTCCAGAGAAGTGTGTCTCGTTTTATCTTATGACAAAGAAGGCGTGAGATGGATTATAATGAAAGGCTCAAAAGCATTCATTGGTATTCCTTCTCCAATAGGTGTAATCTTTTCCTGATTTTGTTTGTGGCCAAGTGCCTATATGGCAGATTTGTTTGCTCTGCCATTTCAAATTCTATCAAGATCAGTACTGACCACACGGACAGTCTCCTCTTTCATCACCTCTAGGACCAACCTTCTCAGGACAAATTGTATTGATGTTTTTCCAAGGGTTTCGTGCACCCTTACACCAGCGATCAGGGCGTTGTTTCACTTGGCTCTTAATTTGAGTCTCTTAGTGAGAGTCTAAAGTCCCACAATTTAACTTCATCTCATAATTGTTGATACTGTTCTTGTCCTGTATTTGTGTACTGGCTATAGGTATTGGGTTACCTTTTGTTCACCCTGATCCTGTTCGTCTTCAACAAATGTTGTCTGTATATTTTTGTGAGGATCGAATAAATAATGAAATAAAATACTACACTGCTGCAAGGCCTCTGTAGCATCACAGTATTATGTGCAAACGGAGCAAGTTCGTGTACCCCTCAAAGTGAGCAAACAGGATTAAGAACCTTGCTCAAGGGTGCACCGTGGACTCAAACCTACAATTATGAATGACAAGACTGAGCTCCTCATCCTGGCATCCTCATCGGTAAACATTCTTCTGCACTGGTGGAGGCATGGTCAATTACCGAAGTCTATGATTGATCAGGAACAATTGCTCAAACGAAAATATTCGTTGTTATACGAAGAGCGCCTTCAGGTCCTCTCTTCAACAGTTATTGGAGTCCCACCTTGGAACAACAGACACCCTGACCAACAGGAAGACAAATACAGAAAAGGAGGAGACCCGTGTGTTTTTCAGCTTTACTTTGCCATATATTAAATGTAACTTGAATGTTCTACATTCATCAGAATAGTAAGAAAGAAAAGAAGCAGGTAATGATAGAGTCACAGACTCTAGGTCATCATGTATCAAACACGATTACCAACATAAATTGCATGACTTAACAACCAGCTGTTAACTTTGTACAAACTTCGCAGTTTTCCTTTTTATTACACTTATCAGAAACAAACCAGTTCAATAGGTTGTCCAGAACCTTTCAAATGTTCCCAGGAGCTACCCTGGTCTAAAATGGTGACAAAATCACCACAATCTACTCTTGGGCTGCTCAGCAACCATGCAAATCATTTGTAAACATGTTTTTTGTTACATATCATAAAATTTCCGACACCATATTGGATAATTCTGAGACATGCTTACTGCCGCCACCAATAATCATCACCCAAAGCGTGGTTCCCACTTATGTGATTTATCACGATGTGATACTTGCCAGAAAGAAGATCAACCTATCAATATCAACTGTATACTGCAGCTATTATTAGCTGTGAAACCTTCACCAGACACACGGAACGAGGCAATGAATCTTTGGCGGTACCTCAATGTGGGGGTAATTCCAATCTCCCATGCTGAGCGCCCAGCGAGAAAGCCACAGGTACCATTTTTGAAGTCTTTGGTGTGATCCGACCAGGATTCGAACCACATCCTCCCGACAGGAAAGTTGATGCTCTTACAACTGTGGTAACCACTCAGTAGATTTGACTTCAACAAATACACTGATCCTCTGATCCTGTACAGAGAAAAGCAGGTCCATATCTGTCCTTATCCTATCTCATACTTGCACAACACCCCCCTTTATTCAGCCTATTATTCACATTCTGGCAAATTCTACTATGACCCCAATATGGCAATCCCAACATCCTCTCTTTCACTAGAATCAGTTTCCCTCAGTCGCATTTTGGCGAGGTTAAAATTTGTCGGAAAGCTTAGCACTCTACCATAGCCGAATCTGTCAATATTTTGTTTTTGTAGAAGTATCATCTCAAGAATATATCCTCACCCGAGGATCGGTATCTGTTTTCTCTTGATGATCGTGAAAGAAAGAGAGGACGTTGGGGTGGCCAGATTGGGTTATGGTAGAATTGGCCAGATGTTACCAACAGGATAAATAGAGGGGGGCACTGTGTAAGTAAGAATGAGACAGGATTACATCGCTCATAGACCTGAAAATCAGGTAGGTGTTTTGGGGATACACATGCGCACATCGAAAATGACCTGTCAAAAGCATGCATATCTTTTTATCCGTGATCGGTGTATCTGCTCAGTTTGAAGTGGAATTGCCTGTTGAATCCCGTTAGCTGGACCCGGGTTCAAGACAGCACAACAACTATTGGCTGAGAACTTGAAGCATTTCAGTGACTTCCTCTAAAAATACTGACAGCAAGCTATTGACGATTGTTTACGAAATGATGATTTCATGAGTAGACGCACAAGTAATCAGAGTTTAAACATCAACTGCCTGCCATGTTTCCAACGATATACCACTGTATCACTGCACAAACAATGGTCCAATAGAACTTCGACACAGAAGAGAAAGAATACTTGTTAGAGAACCAGCCTGGGTCAAAACATACATAATATATATACAGGTCATTTATAAAAAGCTTGTAATAGCGAGGATAGGGTGCACTTCTGCATGTTGCCTATATCCCTTTAACACCAAGACTAGCTTAGGTGTATCAGTTCAATGAACTAAGTTGGAAGGAAGCCTGCTTCAATGTTAACTGTACATGCCAGCAGTTGTAAATATACAACTAACAACACTAATGAAACTTGCAATATTCACTAAATTCACATCACTTTTTGTGCAGTTCCAAAATGAGCCTAACAGAACTTGGTCTATGGGATCTATACATCAATACATTTTAGAGGAATCTTGTGTAGGTGCAGCAAATGTTATTTACCATGCTCAATGTAAACAGTAACGCAATGATGACAATTGATTCTTTTCATACCCTTCCTCCTCCATGGGTAATACTACAACTAATTCAAGTGAGTGAGGACTGATTAAGGAGCCAAAGCCTATAGGAAACTTTCATAACATTTTCATAACTGAATAACATTTGTTGAAATCACAAGCTATTACAAGAGCAACGGCACACCACATAAAGACAAGAAACAATTTAATTAACAATATCTCATTTCAGAAACATTCAACAATATCTAATTTCAGATAGCTATCAGGAGCAATGCACGAAGGAGAATAAGGGATTATTATTTCAAATGCTGTATCGGATCTTCTGGTAAAGTTGATTGACTTCTTGAATAACTGTGTTATACAGTGCACTCAAGTTGTCAAACCTCCACATCAGCTTCTACAACTGGGAATGGACTCCAGACACAGGGATCCTGCAGTCTCTTAGGAATCAATTTCCATTTTTTTTCCAAGCCCAATTGAAGAAAAAAAACCTAATTTGAGGCAAAGAAAAAACAATTTCATGATACGAGTGGGACCACAATTATTTATATGGGTGAAAGAGTTTTCATGACTTTGGACAATTTTTCTGAATTTCAGAACTTTTTCAGACCTGGATTCTTCTTCTCAAAATGTTATGAGCTTTCCATGATTTCCATGACTGCAAGACCCCTGCAGGCATGTCTGAGGTCACTGTTTGGGAATCAGTTCCTGAAATACCACCGGGCATCCCTGTAGTTCTCATATAGCAAACATTGGTATGGCCCAAAACATCTTGGACTGTACCACAAGTAGTATCGTGAGTGTACATTGGGTCAGTCGGTACATGGAGTCAGACAGCACGTGTGAAATACAAACTAGCAATGTGTATGGACGCACACTGTTCCGAATACAAACAGTTTTTCGTAATTATTTCAAATATTCCCCAAAGAGACATTGAAATGTGTAAAAATGTGACTTTGGGCCATTTTGTGAAAATTTGTGTGAATGAATAAAGTCTTTTACCTCCTTTACTGAAAATTGCCTGTTATGAAATTGTGGTTTTTCTCTAAATTTAGCTTAAGAAAAAAATCCTTTTCCTATTCTTTGCCAGATAGAGGATGACACATTTTCCAATAAGTCAATGATGTAAACTTAGTTTTGCTTTCATTTAGAAGACTTGGTTCTCTTAGATGACCGACTCCCTGTACTACAACTGTTCTCCCTGCGAGAGACTGCAGACAGCTTCTTACCAGGCCACTTTAAATCAACACAAACCTGCAATAGATTTCCTGAGGGCAAGTCCGGCAGGAACCACATGACAACAATGTGATATTGACAACAATGGCAATGTTACATGGTCATTCAGGGCCTACACCTGTAAGAATGCTGTCGATGTGAGAACTGGGCTAAGGGCAGACATGAGGGTGATACAACTGTGTAAGGTATAGGAGGTCTAAGAAACATGATGCGTCCCTCAGGATATTTCGCCGACATCCATATCCAGAACAATATTCAACAGCAACATAAATGTCAGCATCCACATTTCATTTTGTGAGAGCAATAGCTTATACTTTTTTTACAAACTTGGCACAGCCAAGACAGTATTTATACCTAAAGCTGTCAAAATCACTCACTGTGAAAACTGAATATAATACATGCCTACTACTTTCACACATCACAATTCACTTTCCAGATAATGTTACTGAAACACTTAATAATGGTTATATAAATACTTGACTACTATGAAACTAGAGGAACCCAATATAACAGAAAATACAGTAAGAGAAAAATCCACACTGTGTGACCAGCACATATATGAAGTCAAACCACACACTGATAACAAAACCAGGTCAGATATGTACAAATGCGGTGATTATACAGAAGCACCTACAAGGCTACCGTTGAATGGGTGGACTACATCAACTCTATTTTCTACATGGTGCACACTATATGACACGGTATCACTATACTGAAATTACCAGCTACACCGGGCCAGTTTGGGATTGAATGTACTCGCACTGCTGGAGTTTGGCATGTATCAAATAAACTAGTCATCAACTGTCCTTTAATCGAGCCTACCTGACCCCTCCTTTGAACATACAAAATATTATCATTGTTTATCAATTTCTAGATGCTGGCCACTGCTTGGAGATAGATCAGTTTGTGTTCAACAACACATATTTTGAACATCTAGCAGGACCCATAGGCTTCATCAGTTGCGGACTGCCCTAATGCCGCGGTTCATTTACCTTGTTAACACCGTGTTTCCCAGGTAGCGCAGTCAATGTTCACAGGAGTTTTCAACTACTTTACACAACCATTGCAAACCTGCACCGTTAGTGAGACTTCATCTGGGAAATATGGTGTTTACGAGGTAAATGGAACACACCAAAAGGGATATGGGAGGGGGAGGGGGGGCTACGTAATATTAAACTACACTACCCACACACAACAACAACTATGTCAAATGATGTTCAATCCACTATAACTCACTGAGAGAAAGAAATATTGAATGACTAAAGGTAATTTTTACTGTGTGATGTTTAATGAAAGTAACTGTATACCCTTACATCAAATAAACTTAAACTGAAACCACCCAATCCAGTTGAGTGGACAAAAGGAATATATATTTTTAGACTGATAAAGCAAAAGTTGTCATAAATTTCCTGTGCCTCCAACACACGAAGATAACAAGGGATGACTGAACCTACATTTCTTAGGAAAGAGAAAAACATGCACAGTGAATGCAATTATGATCTCAATTCAACTTCTGGGGCCGACAACATCTTAGGATGTTTTCCATTTGACAATCACGCTTCACAGGGACAATGAAAACTTTTACCACCTAATATCAGCCCAAATTCATTGCCAAGATTAGATAAAGTAATAGGGAACACTGGATGGCAATTAGCTTTGTTGTGAATGTTCACCATTTTTCTGCCACTTTGTTCCCTGTTGTGAAGTTGAAGTAGCAATCCCGATCTTCACTTACAGAGGCAGCATATGCTACAGTCCAATGCTGAGTAAATTGTTCAATTCTTTTTATATAAGGAACCTAGAAATGATGCAACAAATTTCTATGCCTGTTTGCAGTTCTTTTGCATCATTTACATTATTCGTTTTAATGACAATTTCCCACCAGACGGTTAATGGCTGCATGACTGAGTTGCCCCATTCACCTCGATCAGTTGATGGAATCTCCGAGAGATTCCATTTCACTGAGTAATCATGCATATCCTGCACTTGAGAAAGCTCACATGGAAAACTTCTTTGTCCTAATTCAACATCACAATTTTCAGTGACATTGAAACCTGACTCTCCTATATTGTTCAATTTTGAATGGAAATTTTTGAATGAAAATTTGTGGGAAAGAATTACGCAAACAAGTTACCCATGTTGGTTAGCAGGGCTTTTTACCAAGAAGCTTACCTACCTTTCATTTAGGTAATCTCACTGATGTGTTTTGGCATCGAGTACCCAAATTATTCAACCCCATCAAGTCAATGAGGTAAATAAAATCCCCCAAATTACCTAAAACATTACGGGGGCAGGACTGGGGGGTGTGACGGAATTATAATATCATTGGTGTCTGATACCACCATTTTACACAGAGTAACTTCACTTATACTCCAGTACTGTTCAAGTAGTGATATTTGAAGCAGTGAAATGTCTTATGTAGTGAGGTTACCCCCATGTGGTGTAGCTCTGCTGTACTCTGATGACCTTTATATTTGCTGTTCCATCTTTGTCTTCACTCATCCCTTGCTTTGTCATTTGGGCCATCTGAACAAAGAAAAGAAAGGGCAAACCTGATGAATGCAACCAGAAGATAAAAACTTTGGATAGAAACTTTGTATTCGATTCTAATTTTATTTAATGCTATACAGTGTTTCGAAGGTGTGAGATGATGAGTTCCTTTCCCTGTACCAGGCCAAGAATGTAGCTGATGTTTGAAAACCAACCACCTTAATGTTGTGTCAAATGGTGTGTCAAAGACAACTAACTATGAATTTCTGTTGACAGGATGAAAAATCCCCCAAAACATCACACCTATGGCGGGTGCTCAATATGTCACACGGGGAGAACCAATGATCTACAATTCTCAACAAAGATGATGGGTTGAAACTGTTCAAAGCACAAACGTAATGATGCAATTGCCGCACTACAATTTAATGTTGGTTGCATCAAGAAATGCAACATTAAATTTGGCGAAGATTGTGGATGATTTTCTAGCTGACAGAGCCAAATGCTAAATGGTCATGATACATATCTTTTAGGTACTGCCACACAAATCTTCAATCTGATTGTCTAGCTACCAAAGGCTGGTCAGCTGTCTCGCCAATCTCACACTCACCCCCTAGTGCATGTTCTGTCGCACTCAGACTCGAATCTTCTAGCTGATTCGCTAGCTATCAAATGCTACTGCTGTGTGGTCAGCTATCTTGCCGATCTCACCCCCACTTAGTGCATGCTCGGTCACAGCCTGAACTTCTAGCTGTCGAAGGCTACTGCTAAGTGGTCACCTGTCTCACTTACCGCCTGGTGCATGTTCTGTGGCATTCGGACACGAATCTTCTAGCTGATTTGTTAGCTATTAAGTGCTACTGCTGAGTAGTCAGCTGTCTTGCATATCTTACACTCACCTCCTAGTGCATGCTCTGTCACACTCAGAGAGATATCTTCTAGCAGATTTTCTAGCTATCAGAAGTTACTGCTGAGTGGTCCGCTCTCTTTCATATCTTACACTCACCCCCTAGTGCGTGTTCCGTCGCACTCAGACAGAGATCTTCTAGCTGATTTTCTAGCTATCAGAGGCTACTGCTAAGTGGTCAGCAGTCTCACATGCCTCACACTTACCTCCTGCATGCTCCGCCACACTCAGACAAAGATCTTTTAGCTGATGTTCTAGCTATCAGAGGCTACTGTTAAGTGGTCAACTCTCTTGCATATCTTACACTCACCTCTTAGTGCGTGTTCCGCCACAATCAGACAGAGATCTTCCAGCTGATTTCCTAGCTACCTAAGGCTACTGCTAAGTGGTCAGCTGTCTCGCATGCCTGATCTTCCATATGATGTTCTAGCTGCCTGCTGGTATTGTCATCTGGTTGCCTGGTAGTTCAGTATGGGCTGTTAACTCGCATCAGTCTTTGGTGCTGGGGTTGATTGATTTTCTAGCTATCAGAGGCTACTGCTAAGTGGTCAGCTGTCTTGCATGCCTCACACTTACCTCCTAGTGCATGTTCCGTCACACTCAGACAGAGATCTTCTATATGATGTTCCAGCTGCCTGCTGGTGTTGTCATCTGGTTGTCTGGTAGTGTAGTTAACTCGCATCAGTCTTTGGTGCTGGGGTTGGTTGAACGGACCCTGTGGTGGAACTGACTGGGTACGCGAGACGGGCGTCCGAGCTGGAGCTGTGCCCTGAATGCAGATAAACAGCAACAAGTTGTAACAAGGCAGATTCTTCCTAATGTTAAATAATTGACAAGTTTATCACCATCTCATCTTGTAAGCAAAGCTAGTTCCAGCAATTTACAGCCACAAAAATCTATATGTTTCAGTCCAAAGTGCTTATAATTATATCTCCATATGAAGATATTATGGTTTTACCTTTGTCATCTCTGCTACGGCCAGTGCCAGAAGATTTGTGTACAAAAACTCCCCAACACAATGTCTGATTAACCTGAAACTTGGCACACATGTCTGCCCTTGAGAAATCTCAGGGAGTTGGAAAGTGGGCGTCGCCACACCACTCTTAGTGTGGTCACAGCCGTAACTTAGGACAACATAGTATACAGATCAGATAATGAATGTTTTTGAGTGCAGTGGTTCAAATATTTCATGAGTTGAAAGATTGAATGTTCTATTCAACGAGGCGCAGCCAAGTTTAATGAAGCAAGTTTATTCTTTCAACGAATTGCACAAAATGGAAACATTCATTATCTGTTTTATTCAACATCAACGACCAAAGTTGGCTCGTGGCCAAACTTCTTTTGTGCCGAATTTTTTATTGAAAGTTGCATCTGAATAGAGTGTGCAATAGTACTTTTTTCTGGGAACTTTTCCGCATGGTCATGCAATTTAATTTAACGATTTTCATTTGTTGAAAGCCTCAGCTTCGCCTCAATAGATAGTTCATAGTCTTTCAAATCAAGAGAATATGTTGTGGTATTCCACCCATAAACATCCATCATTTGTATACTGGTACTATTCCCTTGTTCTGATACACCAACAGACAAAATGTCAAAGAATGGAAATGGGCCAATGACAGTCCCGTGCTACTGACCTGCCTCGGTTGAACGTATCCGGATCCACTCTGGGTGGGTCGATACACACCAGTGGCACCACTGCTGACTTGGAGCAAGTTCTGCTGTATGTGTGTCGGTGGGTGTGCTGCCCCGGGGAAGGCATTCCTCCTGCCCAATGGCTGTCTGCCGGCAGAGGCGCACCTCTGCAAACCACGGTCAGTGGGGCCGTACGTAGGACCTTGATGACTCCATCTGGGAAGGTGAAGAACAATATCAAATCATACATGGGCAAGTGAATCATGAATTTCTGGGCATTCGGACTACTGCTAAAACTATGCCCTAAATCTCACCCATTCGAAATTGAATTTCAAGAAATTTACGTACAGCTATCATAGGTGGTACATATTTGAAGATGGAAATTGCCAATATGGGTCTTAGGCTTTGATCTCTTCCAGAGTAGGTTGACAATGATGCGAGTACCCCAGTCAGCGGAAGGGGTGATGTTGGTGTACCAACAAAGAGCATGTAACACATCTTTCCAAAGGATGCACAGAATCGAGGAATTGGATATGTGGAACACAAGGGATGGTATCATCCAAATCCACCCCTTCTCAGGTGGCCGTAGCACCGACTGGTGCAACAACTTCACCTCCATAATTCACACACATACATACACACATACATAAACACACACACACTGACATGACTGCATATATTCCTCTGATTTCATCAAGGAATCGAAAATTGGTTCGAAATGTTGAATGCAATGCAGTTCCATGGGTGAAGAAAACAACGAATTAACCCCACACATATAATTATGATAAAAATATAAATGTAAACCATGAACAGGCCTAATACCACATAATACGTGGGTTTCCGTTTGCTAGTTTACCGAGTATCATTATACAAAGCTACGCTAAACGCTGCGGACAAGAAAGCTGTGATAACCCTGATCCTATATACAACGAGGAGTTTGTGCTGATACCAAATACAAC
>JAODTT010033645.1:0-10363 GCA_025400115.1 Pentamera pediparva
GGATGTGCGCCCCTGCCTCTGACCACTGCATAATTGGGTCCGTGTACTCATCAAGCATACATACCGAGTGTGAACTTTATCCATTCGGATCTATAATCAAGTTATCATGTTGACAAGCTGAAATTGGCTTCCAAATCAAAATGTTCACAAATGTCCCACTTTCTACCCATAATGGCCATTTTGGTCTTCAGACGAAATATGGTTGTTGTACTCCCATGGGAAAGTTACACAGTACACTGAATTTCAACCTGATCGGATCAGGCATTCTGGACTTGCATGGGTAATTTAATATTACATTGACAATAAGCTCCACCTCTTCATGTTGGACCGTTCCATTATTGCATGGGAAACTGTATATTACCATTTCAAAAAGCTCCGCCCCATTATGTAGAACCGTTCCATCATTGTATGGGTAATTTTATATTACCTTCAAATACTAAAAAGAAAGAAGAAAATCCAATTTTACACCTAAAAATGATCCAATTTAACAAAATCAATAGGGTTCCTGTACTTCCCATGAGAAAGCAACACACTAAATTTGTCAGACTTTGACCTCTGGTGACCTCAGATGATTTCTGACCTGAACCCAAAACGATAGGGTTCATGTACTGATAATGGGGAAACATACATACCAAGTATGAACTTCATCCATCCAGACCCACTCAAGTTATCATGTTTACAAGCTGGAAGTAGCCAAAATATCGGATTTTCACAATTTTTCAATTCTTACAAAAAATGACCCCAAACTTCACCAAAATCAATAGGTTTCATGTACTTATAGTCCAGGAAAATTATCGTTTGACCTACAACTGATTGCAATCGAAGGTTTTTCTGCACGATGCATTTCTGTATACTCTCACAAATGTCACACTGGAAATCCGAGCAAATCCGAGTCGTGGAAATATATCAAATTTGCATGAATCCTAAATGGCGGCCATTCCGACGAACAATCACCAATATCTCGGGACCTGGACCACGTAGACGCATGTTGTTGATGTCTATACCTATGTTTTTGTGGCTACGAATACAATTAAACATGCTGTCGCATCTCTCGATTTTCGCTCATTGCCTAATTTGCATGAATCCAAAATGGGCGCCATTCTGACGAATACTCATCCATATCTCGGAAACTGGATCTCGCAGACGCATGATGATGACATATAAATATCCTTATTTAGGGGCCTATGTGTAACGATGATACATGTTGTAACTTCACTTAATCAATAAAGCAATGCCTAATTTGCATAAATACAAAATGACTGCTATTCCGACGGAAGATTATTCATCAATATTCCTGGAATTGATTCACGTATAGAAGCATGCTTTCAAATTCAAAATGTATATCCATGTTTCAGGGGCTACGAATACATTTACACATGCGATGACAAATATTGAGTTGTGATCGTTTCCTCATTTGCATTCGGCCCACGTTCCAAATATATATGCAAGAACAGGGGTTAGCGTCATGAAAATAATTTCCCTGCCTATACTGACATTTTACGGAATATCAATCAGCACTGCAACCACGTCGTGTTGTAATGTGTACTTTACATGTATCCAAAATGTCGGGGCGTAAATACGGGGGTGTATGTGGTGCAACCACTAGGGGTCGGGGTGGCCATGGCCTCCAACTTTTGGGTGGACCTTTCAGAGGTCTCTATACTGCTAGTGCGTAGCGTAATTTGGACCCCACAATCTTACCAAGTAGACCATTTGACCCCAACTTTCAACGGGTGGTTGTCTCCTTGGTCCGTGGGGATGTGTGACAATGCCCTAGTATAATCACAGGATGGTCATAAGCGGGGTAGGAAGACCCAGTATTAACCAATGGGCGAATGTTCGTTAGACCCGACGGCGGATGTACCTAACCACCACCCGCCACCCCCATCCCGCTCTTGCGCCGAGGTCTGGGTACCAGAAAAGGTCAACACAATATAATAGACAACGAATAAAAATTCGGTCTTGAAAGATTCATGTATAGCCAAAATAGTGGTGATTCCTGTAACATGTACAACACAGGCCCTGAGAACTGAGCCCCATATACTTTAGATTAACAATAAAAGTTACTTTAGTATGTTGACTCCAATAATTATATCAAGTTAGATACATAGTTTACATACAAGTGGTAACATTGAAAAGTGGCCACCATTCTGGGCGACATGCCAAATAAGTATGTTAATCCCATGCCAATGATTCCATTCATCAGGAACACAAGCCAGGCAGCCACACCAACGACATTTCTCCAGGTCATATTGTCATGAATCCACCATTGTGATCATTCAATTCCCTCGGCTTCAATAAATGTCTCATAAATGTATCTTCTCAATTATAGTGGGGAATTCGTGCGTGTAACATTCGTGCGATGTTATATGCAATATACCTCAATTTATGCAGTGAATCGCCCTAGCTGTTCTCTTAGTTCCTCTTTCAACAAGAGTTATCCTCTACATCGGCATGAGGAATTGGTACGTACTTTAAGACATAACATGGTATCCAATATACGTACGTTGGTGCACTCCCATAACAGAGACTCCGCAGGTGCAGCTACGTACACTTGTCCCATTGAATGCAACCCATCAGTCTTCAGGAGAAAGATCAGTATCCTGCTCCTTCAACTACTGGAGGAGATAACTGCTAACGATGTTGGCGGCGATGAGAGTGCCACAGGAATGGAGCTGCATGGAACCTTGGAACAAAATCGTCTATACCTTAGTTGATCAGGACTTACGTTGCAGTGCCCTTTTAGAGTAGGTTCTCAAGCATTGGTGATGTCTGGTTTTCATTTTGGGTCTAACTTATCTTCCTGCGCGAAAAGGCTTGAGACAGTCAATATAATTCTTCTCAAGGTGAGTCCTTCACCCAGTTTAAACACACGTGAGATTCCATTGTATCGCACTGAGGCATGAATGAAACAATATTTGATCACACACCCGTGGACCCGTGGACCCGTGAGATTTTTAAATGCTGAATGTCTCAAACTCAAAACTTGTCTTATTTGCGGTTGTGTTAGGTTCAGGAGCAGGGTATATGTTGACTTCTTACTTCTGGATCTTCTGGATGGAGGGACACGTCACGCCAACATTATAAACAACACTAGAAGCACTATTCGAGTCTGAAACTGTGGAACTTCTTACTGTTCATCTCAGTAAGGTATCAGAAGCACAGAAAATCTCTGACGTGAACTGTGGATCAACCAGCTCCTTTGAGCTGATAAGATTAGCGAATCGCTGTTTGACTCTGATTGGTGAGGAAATTTGTCAGATCTGCCACCACCATACCGTTCCACCATACTGAGATGGGTAGTATCGTTGATTATCAGCTGGTCCAAATATATTTGTAGGATTGTTGGTGCTGTCAGAATTGCTCACTGGTTACGAATATAATGCTCGTGGCATACTGCTTTGCTTTGGTGACTTCTGCACGCGAGGAATTTACAGCAGCCAAGTACCAACCACTCCTTCTGATACAGTGGTAGCCAAAGTCAAATATTGGGTAGACTGTCGGGTAAGTGTTGTTGGATACGTCACGCATCACCTGGGCGTATAATGCACTCTAGTCATTGGTGCATGATGGGGCAGCATATCTTGAACGGCTTGCAGATACAGTTTCTTGTTCAGGCTCGCTGATTCAGGAGCAATTGTAGGGTTTCTACGATATCCATGTACTGTAACCACAGTTGTGCTGTCCTCAACTTCATGCTTTCTCTTTGGTATTCAACTGTTCATGGCAGCGTCTGATGCCATCTGATGTTTTAATGCTATCCAAAGATGTTGCACCACCATCAGGTCTTCACACAGTTGTCGTGCATTAGCCATGCTAGTCGCTATGACAGATTCAGTGATTCCTTCCACTTCAGCAGGAAACTTTATCGCATTATCAAATCCTACCAAATGTGGTCCATACCCAAGTTCCATCCATCTTTCCGATCCAAACGCGACAAACGTGCCAACATTATGAGTGGATGTTACAGACACAGTGGCAAGTACTGTGTCGTTGTGGGTCGCTCGTAACATAGCATTGTAATCGGCATTTTGGAAATAATCGTCAACAGCGACGAAAGATATAATTCATATTGGGGTGGGGCACGGTATTCAGTCTTCCGAATTTCTAAAATTGCGCGCATTATTAGGGGCAGGCCACCAGCCATCCCTCCGCTCTGTCTTCCGCAGACCATTGTAGAGCGTTGACATGTTTTAGAAGTATCATTCTCCTTCATTACACCAGGTCGGTTTCGCTAGGAGGATGTAGCGCAATTAACGATTCCGCGATATTAGTTGGCATAGGCGGAACTGCTAACTCAGTGTTCTTACGCCAGCAGTGGTTTCTGCCAAATGGTGGCCATTTTGCATGTTAATGAGGCATGGACTAATGACACGCCATCGAATCTGGTACGAATTGGTTTGTATTTTCGGAGCATATCTCCCAAACATTCAAACTATCCCGTAGAGGGCTCAGTTCATATGGCAGTCATCTTGAATTTATGTAAATTAGGTCAGCTCCTGAAATCTGATGTCATAGACATGATAATATTTGTGTTCATGGCCCCCAGAAATATGGGTATAGGCACTGGAATTTATGTTTTGTTCCAAGACCTTCCGTTCTCGAATGGAATATCTATGCGTCTGCGAGATCCAGTTCCCGAGATATGGATGAATATTCGTCAGGATGGCGGCCATTTTGGATTTATGCAAATTAGGCAATGAACGATGATCGAGTGATGTTACAACATGTTCTATTGTATTCGTAGCCCCCTAAAACATGGGTGCAGACATCAGCAGCATGCTTCTTTGATTGCAATTAGTTGTAGGTTACCCCCCAAAAATGGTTATCCTTCCTGGACTATTGACTTAAGTCGTTTGGCAGTGGGAGAGGACGGGTGGCCGAGATGGGCGCCAAAACTGCCCAAACTTAGGCCAGGCAGGAGGGGGAAGGGGCATATTGTTGAATAGGATTGGTAAGTATACGTTGCTAATAGATTCACCACAATGGTTAATTCAACCAGGAATTTGGTCACGGATCAACCGACATCTATCCCTGGGCAATTTAACCAGGGAATCCTAGTCAAAATGACACTATCCCGATCAATACCTCACATTTTCTGGGTCAATTTGACCAGATTTCCTGGTTGAATCGACCAGGAATGTGTCAGTAAATCCGTGACCGTATTCCCGGTTAACGTTAACTCCGGTGTTTCTAGAGTGTGGGATGCAAGCAAGTTGGAGCCTCATGAGTTGGCTGGACCATAGAATGCAAGAATGTACCAGTCGCCATTGCCTCTGGTTGCAAGATGGGCATTCCTCATGGTATATATCGATTATTCAGCCTTCTTTATACTGGCTAATATATTATGAATACTTTTTGAATTAACCAGTTCATTGTATTCGGAGAAAATTCGTGAGGGTCGAATGAGAGTCTCATTTTGGCCGGAGTGTGGGTTGACAAGAGGTTGTCCGGCTCACTGCCATCACTTGCCAACCCATGTAGCTCTGGCGGAGGAGGGGGTATGTTTAGACATTACTAGAGCAATATACCCTCATAGAGGTCCAATCTTCCAGCGGTATAGTGGGACCGTTTTTTTTCAGAACATCCCCATATCACCCTTTGACCCTCTGGTTGTCAACACTTGAGAATCAATCAGATGAATACCAACCACTGCCCATAATGGAAGGTTTGTCCTGAACACGGGTCCTACATTCAGCAAGAGAATTCATGCTGGAATCTAACTGTTTTCTGCCAATTGGGCTTGCCTGGAATATAACTGAGGGGTTGCCACGAGTAGGGTTGCCAAAAGTATAACTAAATATTCGCCGTGAGTAGGGTGGCCTGACATATTACTGCGGGTTTGCCAGGAGTATACTTTCCTGGAATATAAATGTATAACGAAGAGAGTGTAGCACAGTCACTCACTCATCGGAGAACATTCCTAGAAGGCATCTAGCCACCTACCCACAGCTTCCGAGCATCTGACCTTCTCTGTGCAAGCTGTCAATCCGGCAGGGCCTGACAGCTTGAGAAACTCGCAAACCACGGCGTTTGATGCTGACAGAACACGGTGGACAGATTTGTGTGAGTATATCATACCAGCACAAAACTTCCCTTACAAATGTTCCTTATGTTATTCAACATTAACATAGAAAAGCATTGGATGGATTGGTTTTGTTCATAAAGAGGTGTGATAGTTTACAAATATTAGCTGAATAAAGCTGAAATCATAGCGCTATGGGAAAGTCTTGTCTGTAACTCAGGACTACCTAATTTCTGTGCATGCGCTCTTACAACTTGTTATTCATTCTTATTTCAAAGGGATAGACCCTATGACAAGGCCCGACAAGGAATGATTAGAGGAGGGTGGTGAGAGAAAGAGCTTGTTGATCATACACTTGAAGTCCTGGGGGTTGTAGGAAAGAGGGAAGCAGGAGTGTGGTGAGGCATTCCATAGCATGGAAGTTCTAGCAATGAAAGAGGAAGAATGAGAAACAGAGCGGGAGACAGGAACACAGACAGTGTAGCTGTTTACTGTGCTGTTTACAAGATCAGCGTGTTGAACGAGTTGGAATGAACAACGAGGGTATTATAGACTTGAGCTCAAGCGAACAATTCCCCCCAAAATAACGGCAAAAGAGAGTGAGGGTTGCAACACATCTACGATGACTGGTGGTACCATGTTCACACCGATGTACACCAACGTCAGCAACTAATAATTCAGGCAGCCACCGCCACCGTATTCACCGGTATATATGAAATAATTTGTTCAAGTGTTGTAGGTATTAGGAGTAGGGTTGTGGAGCATGGTCGGGGCATAGCTGTCATGAGATGATGATCCTTGGGTGACCGGAGATACAATGTTCACACTCATGCAAACCTATATCAGCGACAAGCAGCAACCTCTGCGGTATCCACCGGTATGTATGAATTAAATATTCCCGAGTGCTGTAGGTATTGGGGGTATGAATGGTGGTGGAGCATGGTGGGTGCATAGCTGTCATTACGATAATGTTCCTCGAATGACTAGTGATACAATGTTCACACCGATGTACACCTATGTCAGCAATTATGAATTTATGCAGCCACCTCCACCATGTTCACCGGTATATCTGAATTATTTTGTTCAAGTGTTGTAGGTATTAGGTGTAGGGTTGTGGAGCGTGGTGGGGGCATAGCTGTCAAGAGATGATGATCCTTGGGTGACCGGAGATGAGGTGTTCACACCCATGCACACCTATATCAGCGACAATGAATTCAAGCAGCAACCTCCGCGGTATCCACCGGTATGTATGAATTAAATATTCCTGAGTGCTGTAGGTATTAGGGGTATGAATGGTGGTGGAGCATGGTGGGTGCATAGCTGTCATAACGATAATGTTCCTCGAATGACTAGTGTTACAATGTTCACACCGATGTTCACCTATGTCAGCAATTATGAATTTATGCAGCCACCTCCACCATATTCGCACGTATACAGGAATTAATTGTTATATAGGGAGGGGTGACGTGGCTCCAGGCGTGGGCACATCCCTGGATTGCTGGGGATTGTGGGTCCATCTGTCTGACCGTATGTGCGCCCATATTTTGTGTGGAGGTACATGGTGAAGTTTTATCGTGCGGGTCCAATTTTCAGCCCGGAAGACCATACTAATTTGCATGAATTACAAAATTAGTTCGAAAGCTTGCGTACAATATATCTCGTGATCGGTAGACGTGTTCATGATGCAGTTCGGTGTACGTGACAACTATGAAGTGTACACGAACTGATCAGATTTCAGCGCGAACTATGCTAGTTAAGTCACTGAAGGTCATTCAATATGACTAATTTGCATAAAAGTACGGAGGGGGGGGGGGGTCACTATGTGTCACCATCTAGTGTTGCACCATCCAGTGAACATGATTATTGATTGTTCTGGGGGATTGACCAGAGATCCTGGAATTTTATTTAAATGAATTTGTCAGTGCCAGAGGCTGTGGGCAAAAACCATGTTAATATTTAGTGGCGTAGTGACATGATTAGATGCCACACGAGTTGTGATTGTATGGTACTGTCGCAGGTGCTCCATTCATTTTAGCAGATTCGATTCGAGTCTATATCGAGCAAATTTCTAAAATCTATCTGATTCACATGGAACTTGGATGATGTTGGCTTTCTTCGGTTCTAAGATTTTTCCCCTTTTTCCCAGCTGGATCCGCACTCACACACACCTGCTCCATCGTCATCATCGATGCTATGAAAGGACAGCGCCCCCTCTCCCCGATATGGGTAGAACCATTGGTGCAGCCACTAAACGTATCGAAGCCTATCTGTGGCAGTCGGGCTCTCAGATACAAGATTCGTTGGATATTGAACAACAGGCATCGGAGATCTGAACAGAGTGGAGCATCCCTTTTCCCGCATGTAGGACGAGTCCCAGGACCACATAGTTGACGTGGTCGAAGCCGATCTGTGGTGAGACCTAATCATGGTCACAAGATTTCAAGTCTGTGGTATTCTTTGGGCCGTGAGGATCGGAAGCATCATGCTGAGGAGATGGTCACAGCCAGTCTGATCCAAGGGTGATTTTAATGAAAATGGAACCAGGCTCCATTTTGTGAGCATTTGAGAAATTAGTGCATAGTTTTTCCAATATGCATGATACTTCTTCACTGCTCACGGGCGCTAAACAGCTACTCGTGGCCACCGAACAGAGTCTGGCTCCCAGCTAAGATCACCTTTACTCTGAACACTTATCTAGAAAGTATCATGAAATCATCTCAATAAGATTTCCAGAGAGATGAGTTTATTTGTCTCCCACGCCATGGATTCCTCATATACTGACCAGATAGAGCAATTAGAAATGACAGCCTGTGATGTACGCATAGTCCACTACCTGGTCCATTAATCAATAATGATGACACCCATTCAGTGGCATATGCGTGGGAAAAGGTTTTGGGAGTCGCCCCCCCCCCCATTACCCAAGTGACCAATACATATTTGAAGAAGCACTATCGTCTCGTAACACCCGCCGAAAAGGCGACGGCCTCGTTTGCATGACGTCACGGCGAAGAATCGTTTACATGGTATATTATAGCCTAATTTGCATTGACATATTATAGTGATGATATGTGGTCTCGAATATCGTTATCGAATTGCTCTGTAGTGATTTTCCGTTGTGACGTCATGCAAACGACGCCGTCGCTCTTCCGTCGGTTGCTACCACACGATAGTGCCTATGCTCTGCTGCCTCTCCGCTGCCTTTCCTAAAATAACATGGGACTCAAAAGGTCAATTCGTTGCCAAGAATCATTTCCAAGCCTTGTCATGGCAGAGCTATCCTCCAGGTATCAAAAGTTTTGAAAAACAAATAGTTTGTGGATTTCAAGTTGGAAGACCAAATGTGTCACATATAATCTACAAACTGGTTTATAGCTAATGGGCAATGGCTGGATCCCAGCGATGCAGATCTTTGAACATCATGCTTGATGCAGAACATCTGGATATTTTAATATACGGGAGACTCCTTATTATATCATAATCAATGTGGTGGATAGTTGTTGGGCACCCAGGAAATGTATTTAGTTCGATACAATAAATTACTATAATATAAGAATAGTTAGTTGCCATTTATTGCAACTAAGTATCTAGTGAATGGACCCAGATTTATATAATAAATTACTATGTGTTATATTCAGCCTGTGCCATTGGCCAAAATATTCCATAAACCCAGATGTAGTAACAGGATTATTGTAAAGTATATATCTACCCATTAAGAAAAGGTACAAGAACACATCTAGTGATTTATCATAAAATGAATGATCACAATACAGAAAACTATGGAATGGAACCAGAGTAAATAATGAGAGCACACGATCGGTTGTGCTATATAGTCTATGAATATAGGAATATGCATTTGATGATTTATTCCAGAGGAAATATGAGCACAGAATGCATTTTGATACATTAAGATGTTTGTGAAAGTTCAGTTTACCTTTTTGACAAAACTTTTTTTAATTAATTGCTACAACATTATATTTTGTAACAAAAGAAGAACCTAATATCATGCTGTCTTTCAATGCATTTTCATAACAATTTACTGTCAGCAAAATTCACGAGCAACACAAAACAATAATTATCACAAGTGACATGTTTGTCCGGACATTTTGGAAGACCTCACACATTCCTCATCAGAGAGCTGGAATCTAGCATGCATGCCTCATTGAAGGCCAAGTGAAGTGCTGAACATGACTGTGAAGATTATGCTTCCTTCCAATTAGTGTAATCAAAGAAGATCCAACCCAGTGAACAGTGAAAATGAGGCAAACCTAATATTACGTAGTGTCTTTGTGACGTCAAATGGAGGAAGGGGGGGGGGGGGGAGAAAGAAAACCCGCTCAA
>JAODTT010033756.1:0-10361 GCA_025400115.1 Pentamera pediparva
TCATATTGTCCCTCTTCTCGTATTCTGCCTATCCCAGTAGGCCTAGTGACGTCAAAACAACTCCAAATAAGGAATGACAAGTCCAGCATGGAAACGAGTATACAATTGAACTGTCTCATTCAGCCAAAATCGTGGTCAGCTCTCTGAAATCTATGGGCGCCGCCACAACTCTAGAGTCTGGCTCATAGACTCTCCTTGATTTTACTACCTGCAAACATACCTTCACACGGGACCGTAAAGTTCTGCCAGTTGGTGAACGAACCGAGTTCCCCTTCCACGCTGAGCGGAGCCACTCTCACGCCGAAGGTGGTTCCAGGAGGTAGGGTAACGTTACATGCAAGCTCCTTGCCCGGTAGGGTCCGATTTTGTATCCCCGCATCCTGCTGGCGGATGACACACATCCACGAGCCCACGGGGCCAACACTAGAATCTACAGTTTCGTTCCATTCCGGATAGTTGATCGTCATTCCGACAGGGGAAACGTTGGAAGCCGTCAGGGGGCTAGCGTCGGTGTACTGTGGCACTGGCGGAGGAGCTATTGCTGAAATAAGAGGTGTTTCAGTTCCATTGTGAAATAAAAGGTCGTCTTCAGTGTCGTCTTAGTTAAGACGTTAGTATTCTCATGTTCTCTCTAGTTCCTTTCGCATAGATCCATGGGAGTGACAGATGAGAACATATCAGCATTAGAATGGCCGGCTAAAAAAGGCCCGGGGTCAAGCGTCACTGAGTCTTGAACACGACTATCTTCAGTGCTGTTAACAAAGTGACTCAAATACAGATAACAAGAGACCCAACCTATACACAATCGAACTGGCAAGCAACTAGCGGCGCTCATATATTTCATTTCATTTCATTTTTTTGTTTTTCCACATATTGCAGTAACAGTTCATGTACAAGAATAGTATAGTATAGTTTACAGAGCATAACGATTTACAATGATGTACGTAGAGGGAAGTAAGCTAGAAACCCTTGAGGGCGTATCAATTAAGAAGCTTACTCCCTGTATATTACTGAATAATGATCAATATGATTAACAAAAAGTGAGAGTGTGACTACATTAGATACCAGAAAAGTTAACAAAAACCTATTCACACCCCCCCCCCTCCCCACCCCCACTTGTCCGTATAACAGCAATGTAGTTACAGTAGTTAGTAGCAACGCTTCAGATATTTAAAGATCTTTTTTCGAAATTTAGGTACACTTGTACACTGTTTTATTTCCAATGGCAGGTCATTCCAGATATGGATAGATCTATATTTTAGGCCAAGCTGATCTAAAGAGGTACGACATGGTACAGTATGAAGGTTATCTGCTTGTCTGGTGAAATGAGTATGTACAGATTGATTTCTGGTATAGAAAGAGCCGAAGCCTGTAGGTAAGTAGCCATTGAGACATTTGAAAGTAAACATAGCAACCTTTGAAGTGATCATATCATCCAGTTTAAGCAGGTTCAGAGAAGCAAAGAGTGGGTCAGTATTTTCACGGGGTTCAGCCAAGGTAATGTTCCTTATAGCTCTGTTTTGCAGTGTACGCAAAGGTTTTAGTCGAGACTTGGTAGCACCTGACCAGATAATTGAGCAATATGTAAGATGGGGAGAAATTAGACTCAGATAAATAGTTCTCAAAATTTTCATTGGAAACATGTACTTCAATCTACATAATACACCAACACCTTTGGACACTTGCTTAGTTATGTGGGAAATATGATCACTCCAGGACAATTGAGAATCAATGAACACTCCAAGGAACTTCATACTGTCAACTTTGCAGATTGACTGACCGTTCAGTACAATATCAAAATTGTAATTATTTGTGTTGAAAGTCATATATTTAGTTTTTTTAACATTCAAAGAGAGCTTATTTGCAGCAAACCAGGAGCTGAAACTGTTCAAATCCTCACACACCAGTTTTTCCAAGTCTTCAGAATTATCACTGGTAAAGAATATGTTAGTGTCATCTGCAAATAGAACTAGCTTACATCTGTCAGAAACTTCGGTTATGTCATTAATGTATACAATGAATAATAATGGGCCCAGTATTGAGCCTTGAGGAACACCACAATTCATTGTGAGAGGGATAGACTGTTTTCCCTTGAAGTAAGTATATTGCTTTCTATTTGTTAAGTAACTAGCGAACCAAGATTTAGCTATACCTCTTACGCCATAGTGTGACAATTTTGACAAAAGAATATTGTGGTCTATGGTATCGAATGCTTTCGAAAGGTCGAGGAAGAGGCCAATTGATTGTTGTTTATGATGACGAGTATTATAGAGTTGATCAATAACATCAACAAGTGCCAACTCTGTAGAGTGGCCTGGGCGAAAGCCGTATTGGCAATTACTCAGAACATCGTTAGCGTCAAGGAATTTATACAAGCGGTCAAACATTATTCTTTCCAGTAATTTTGAAAAGCAGGAAAGGATGGAGATAGGGCGGTAATTACCAACGTCTTCGGTGTCACCCTGCTTGAAAATAGGTATTATTTTGGCTGTTTTCAATTGGTCAGGGAAAACTCCAGATGCTATAGATAAATTGAAGATGTGCGTGAGTGGTTTTAAGATGAATGGGACTGCTGTCTTTACAATATCAGGCCTAAATTGATCGAAGCCAGCACTTTTATTCGACTTTAGAGACTTGGATGCTATCTTGATTATTTCATCTTCACAGACAGGGTAGAGAAACATAGATGTATTGAGTGGACTGTTCATATAAGAATCAGCAGAGACAGGCGAAATAATATTGTTTGCAAGTGAGGCACCAATGTTTACGAAAAAGTCATTAAATGTATTAGATATTTGTAAATCGTCTGTAATGGTATCATAGTTGGTGGCTCGGATCAAGTCAGGATAATTATTTCTCTTTCCTTTACCCAGTACATCATTTATTATATTCCAAGTACCTTTGATGTTGTCCTTGTTAATATTAAACTGTTGGAAATAATATTCCTTTTTGGAAATTCGCAGCAAATGAGTCAACTTGTTTCTATACTTGGAGTACGTGGCTTTGTTTTGCACAGATGGATCTTTTTTGTAGGTTTTATACAATTTGTTTTTAGTTTTAATAGACTGAAGGAGTCCAGAAGTGATCCAAGGAGACCTCTTGGATCGCTTTTTTCTAGTTTTAGATCTCTGTAATGGGAAACTTTCGTTGTGGGCATCTGTGAATGTTTCACAAAACTTATTGTAAGCGATATTTGTATCATATTCCGTCAACACGTGTTGCCAATCAATAGTCCTTAATGAGTCAGTAAAATTGTTAATATTGGGTTTAGAAAAGTTTCTTTTGAACAGAGACAAATTTTCCCTGGTAACATCGGTTGAAGTTGTTAGTTTCCCTTTCAAGAATATCGGGAAGTGATCAGAAAGATCTGTCAAGAGGATTCCACTTATGGTTGATGCATAATTGACTGACAATGCTACATTGGTCAAAATATTGTCAATCAGTGAAACAGAACTGTCAGAGATCCTAGTTGGTTTAGTGATTTCTGTCTGAAACCCACATGAAGTTACAATATTAATGAATTCAGATGACTTTTTGTTTATAATATTGACATTGAAGTCCCCCATTATAAAACAATCTTTCTTTTCGTCAGTGACATGAGACATAGTATTCGCGATGAATTCATTGAAATCAGTCATGGAGCCACTTGGAGGACGGTAAATGATGCCAACTATTGACTTTTTCCTCGTTCCTAATTCAGGACCCGTTATTTCAACAAATAAGCTTTCAACTGAGTTGTTAAATATTGAGAGATCATTACGTAACTTAAAGTCAAGATCATCCCGGATGAAAAGACAAACACCACCTCCCTTTCTATGGCTACGGTGATTTTCAACAAGAGAATAATTGTTCATGTGTACTAAAGGATTTCTGGTATCATTAAACCATGTCTCAGAAAAACCAATAATTGCGAAGTCATGTTCAAGCAAAGAAAGATATTCACATATTTTGTTGAAGTTTCTATTCAGGCTTCTACTGTTGAGGTGGAACAGATCAAAATCGGAGTGATGCAAGTCATTAAATTTGTCAATGTTATAGTAGTTGCTCGAGTGCTCTTCAGTTTCATCAGAGTTGAAAAATTCAATATCATCACTAAGAGTAATATCGATTGACCTAGGAGTACTAGACAGCACGTTACACAAATCATGGTCGTTCAAGATAAAGAAGGGTAGGGATTCAGCACCTTGAATGAAGGATGCATTGTTTACTCTTGTTTGATTGTTAGAGACGCCTATAGGTAGCGTGTGTAGTAGATCCGCGAAAAGCGTTGCTTAGATTAGGACTGAGAAACTTAAGCCTTGAGGACATTGGAAACAAAACCAAAGAAAATAACGGAAAAAACAGAGAATATTCACCTAATATATCTACCTAAACCTGCGAGGGAAGCTGCGAGGGCTGCGAGGGAAGCTGCGAGGGAACCTGCGAGGGAAGCGAGGGAAGATGGATTTACCCAGAGGAACTTCCATCATGCATCATGGAACATTGAAGAAAAGCTCTATCACACGGCATAGCTGCGTGGTACCCGTAATATGCAAAGAATGTTAATGTTCTCGAAAATGTACAGCGCAAGGCATGGCGCAAGGCCGCACGATTCATCACTGAGTAGTGGGTACTACTCCCGTGAAGCTATAGTGTCTCGCAGGTGATTTCATCGCTCGTGTGGAGGAGTCTCCAAGAACGCAGAAAAACCCACCGACTGACTTGCTTGTACAACATCATTCATAATAACCTAAACATTTAAAAAACTAACATAACTCCCAAAGTTGATAGAGCGAGAAGGGAACAGGATCAACAATTGCAACAGACTCTGCTGACTCAGCTGCTTATGCCAATTCCTTTCCCACAAGAACTTGTGAAGACTGAAATGATCTGCCCTTGGGACAAAAGCTCAGCTGCTGCGCTCCTTCAGAAACTGATTGCGGCCTAATTTAATATTGCAACGTGACCACCGTGCACCTCCAGTTGAGTGCCCAGTGAGTACGAGTACGTTCCAGTGTTAAGGCGGGATTCATAAGCGCGAATGCGGGCTGCGGTAAAAATGTAAACGTCGCTGTTTTGCGAAGGAGAAACTTCTTTTAGATGGGAAAAAGATGGATAATGATGCGGGAAGACAATAATTATGTAGAAATTCATTAAAATGAACGTTAACTGGCTTGATTAGGAAGATATTCCACATAATTCGTTTGCGGTATGCGGCACCAATGCCGCATTGGTACGCACAGTACTTTTGCCTATTCCGTGCTTGTTCCATTTTATTCGAATGATTTTTCCCCGCTGTGGGAACTTTCTCAATCTCTGCAACCCGAATACAGTTTATTCGAGCGCTCCTAACGTCTGTTTTCACGTGAAAGCAAGTTTTAGAGTTTTACCGCATGCCGCATCCCGCGCTTATGGAATCTCGCCTTTAGTCGATCAGTGCCCATAATATAATATGACAACCAACCTAATCGACGAGGGGCCTATATTTTGAGTCAGTCAATGGTGTGTCATCAGGGAACGATCTATTAAACTTATTTCGACTCTTATCATTCCACATAGTGAGTGTTCACCGTGCGAAGGAGGTTTATCAATTTCTTCAACCAAATTCCTCGAGCATTGTTCAAATTTTTTTTTCACTGTATTTGTATTTACCGGTTCAGATTTGGATATCTTCATTTTGGGCAACTACCGTGGGCTAATAATGAAGACTCACTAGAATACTCCCTGAGTGGAATAAGGTACCACATCAATATGTTCAATTCCTCCTCATCAGAAGTCAGTGACCAGGGTCACACAGTTTGCAATGTCACCGGTGTTTTCTGTATCAAGTGTACACTGAGCCAGCAGGCCCAATATTTACTCCCTCAATATTTCCAGACGACTGGGAGTGTTAGTTCGGCTGTCGTACCCTGGAAGGACCCGGTCCCCAAATATTGGGAGAGTCAACAGCGTGGGTTGGAACCTCCGACATTCGCAAACCGAGCAGAGTTCGGCGGTAATCAGGTGAATGTCTCTACTTTTGTCGAAGACCATCGAACAGCGAAATCTACTGACCCATATCAAACCAGACGACTCAGTCCCTCCGGCGGTAGTTACGACCGACGCACGCACTCTAGTTGACATTAGGGAATCGTGCTAACATTACCCCGAACCAGAGAGCACTGAAGCGTGTGATTATTCCCATTCAGGTGGGTCAGCAATGCGCACATTTCCAAAACGTTTTCCTGTCTTGGTTGAACGGAAACCAATCCCTATTTTGATCTTTTGTCTGAACAATGAACACGATTGATTTTATACAATACAAACAACCAGGCACGACATATTCTGTTAGATGTATTGTGTGTATCAAAGAGGCAATATCGTCTGGTAGCAACCAGCGAAAAAGCGATGGCGACGTTTGTATGACGCCACAACGGAAATCCGTTCAGTGCAATTCGATACCAATACGGTACATCGTCACAATGATATGTCATCGCAAAGTTACCAGTAGTTTAGAAATACCGTCATGACCGTGGGCGGTTTTCGTGACGTGATGCAAACACCACTGTCGAATATTCACGGGGTGTTGCGAGACGAGTTACCTCTTCAACTGTTGAATGTCCCGGATTGAAGGATTTCATCGGTTCTAAACGTTTCACAGACAGTTTTTCTCCTATTGCTGTGAAATGTTGCATAACGCTCTACAGTCATTAACTTCGTATATGTTTGATATTCTATGATAGTTTCGAGGTTAGGTTATACAGTTTATGTTTGATATTCTGCGATAGTTTGCAGAGTTTGTGCAGTTTATGTTTGATATCCTATGATGGTTTCTTGAGTTTGTGCAGCTTATGTCTGATATTTGATGATGATTTCTAGAGTTTTTGCAGTTTATGTTTGATATTTTATGATAGATTCTCGTGTTTATGCAGTTCATGTTAACTTCGATATCATATTATAGTTTCTCAAGTTTGTGCAGATCATGTTCGATATTCTATTATAGTTTCTAGAGTTTGGTCAGTTTATGTTTGATATTCTATGATAGTTTCTAGAGTTTGTACAGTTCATGTTCGATATTCTATGATAGTTTCTAGAGTTCATGCAGTTTATGTTTGATATTACATGATAGTTTCTAGAGTTTATGCAGTTTATGTTTGATATTCTATGATAGTTTCTAGAGTTTATGCAGTTTGTGTTTAATATTCTATGATAGTTTCTAGAGTTTATGCAGTTTATGTTTGATATTCTATGATAGTTTCCAGAGTTTGTACGATTTATGTTCGATATTCTATGATAGTTTCTAGAGTTTATGCAGTTTATGTTTGATAGTTACAAGTGTTTGTGCCGTTTATGGTCGATATTCCATGATAGTTTGTAGATGTAATGCAGATTATGTTTGATAATCTATGATAGTTTTTAGAGTTTGTGCAGTTTATGGTCGATATTTTATGATAGTTCGAAGAGTTTATGCAGTTTATGTTTGATATTCTATGATAGTTTCTAGAGTTTGTGCAGTTTATGTCCGATATTCTATGATAGTTTCTGGAGCTTACGCAGTTTATGTTCAATATTCTATGATAGTTTGTAGAGTGTGTGCAGTTTCGGTTCCATACGCTCAGAAACACGGGTGGAGATTGCTAGTGTTCTCGGTGGCAGATCCTCCCGTGTGTGCCAAGCTTTCTTCAGAGGAATTGGAGAGGCATTGAAGCAAATAAACAATCCCCTGAGGATTGTGGCATATATGCTGAGATGGTGTTGGCTAGTGGGCAGAACGTCCTTGAATTATTGCACGGTCCACTGGTCTTCTTAGAGCTCCGTTGACATCGCAACTGACTGAGAAGGGGGAACGTATTGTTCCTGTCTGGAGATGGGAGGTTGATGCTCAGGACTACAATAACTACCGGGGGTCGATTCCTCTCAGTACTTGGCACAGTCTCCGCCATAATAATCTTGAACAAGATCCGTCATCAGCTGCTTGCGCATCAGCCATGAGCGGCGATTTGGTGAGAGATATTGGGGGGATTTGGTCCCTTCTCCGAAAGGTTACTGTTTTAACGATCAAAAGTCAATTGGGGCATCTGTCAAATATTGGGGGACATGTCCTCCGTCTCCCCCGCCCCTCCAGAATCGCCGCCCGTGGCATAAGCACCCCGAGCAGTCGGGTTCCACTCTCAACAGCTCGAGATGTCCACTGTGCGATCGCTTTCTGACTCGCCGTTTCCTGTTCGACCGGATGCGCGAGTTTGGTCGAAGCCCGTAGTGACGGACACACGCAATTATTTTCACTAGATTTGTAGAGATGTTCTTCGAACAATCCAAGAGCAGCGTGGTGTTCGACCTTATCATCTATATTTTATATCATCTCTCCATCCCGGTACCGTCAGTGTGCTGGTGGTGTCCATGACTTCTCGGCTGTCGTTTTGCGGGTGAGGCATGGGCGCATGCCAACTCCTACACTTTTCAACGAATGCTTAGACTGGATCATTGAGATGGTTACGAGTGACACAGACTGCAGGGTTTCATTTGGGGAGTCGGTGCGTCTGACCTGTGCTTCACAGATGATTATGTATTGCTCGCTGGATGTGTGGCTTCCCTTGTGTATGCTTCCGGTGCTCTGAGTCGAGTGGCTGATCCGGACCGAGACAAGATCGAGGATACTAAGTCCTCTGTCTACCTAGGTAGTGCCATTAGTGGTTCTGTATCTTGTGAACCTAAAATTAGTAGACGCACCATCGATCGCGACGGCTGGGCAAGGGAACAAAGCTGCTCCGACATTTTAGTTTTCTTGCCCTTCCGGTCTTCCCAAATGCTATTGAGGTACGGGCGCTCACTGTGGGGCTGAGGCTGAGACTATATTCCTTTATGACTACCTCATTCCGCCGCATCCTTGGCTACCGCTGGCAAAACTGCGTGTCCAATGTCAGGGTGCATGGGGAGAGGCTAGTATGACGGGTACATGGGGCGCGCCTTTCGGCGGACGATCATGTTCCCCGCGTTTTGTCGACACGAACTTGGTGGGATGGTGCCGCTCCCCAAGACAGCTTTATAGTTCATAGCACGGTTGGCACGGCTTCGCAGATACTTCAAGGCGTTGGGCAGGATGGATCAGGCCCACGCCTTGCCGCTCACGCGAGGGGGCTGTGTGATTGGGAGCGACGGGTGAGTGAGTGGGTGAGTCGTTATCGTGTGACCGCCCCTATAGCTCAGTGAAAACACGCGTATCGCTGGAATATCACCATGAATGTTGTACGGTAACAAAAATCATTAGGTATGCAGTTTCGTGCGAGTTACCCACACCTGCCTTTTGCCTCAAACCGGTACTTTTCTTGCAAAGTACAGCATGATCGAGGGGCGCATTTTTGGAATGTGTCTGCAAAATATTGCATGCAGGACTAAATCCTACGGCGATCCGATTTTCCGATCTACACCATTCTGTAAATTATTTGTACGAGTGTGGCTGTAGAGAACTGCTCCGGGTAAATAATGTGGGTGAGTCTATTGTCCCTACCCCCATTCTAAACCCACGACAAATATTAGTTCGGTCTATATACCGAAGGGCTGGTTGCCTGACGAATCGGTCACATGTACCCTCCCATTAGAGCTGGGTGGTAGAACTGGTCCGGTTAGGCGGTTACGTGAATTCTTCCGAAGGCTAAATTCGTACTGATGGGACCATCAATTTTTATTAAGGATGAGGTCACGCACTTTCCCAAAAAAACTAACCTCTTAATGCCGTCCGGTACTTATTCAAGGGTGCAGTCACAATCGTCAAAGAGTCCTGACACACACACAAAACAATGTACCTCCCTGCTTTCCACACTTCGGTAATTGGGGAAATCTTGGCAACCGACGAATCAAATTCATGGAATTTGAGCCACGACCCTTTGCCGGAACGCTAACTTCCCTGAATATAGGAGGATGTCCAGCCTGAGGGAGGACAAACCGTAAGCTTTTTCCTCGAACATAATTCTGCGGTTTCAAAGTTCCCCCTGAAAAAATAGATGCCTATATTCTTCAGATTGAGGGGATCTATCCACCTATGCTAGATTCTATCCGGCTTCCATTCGGGAGGACTTTTCCAAAAGTGCTAATGGTGTAAATGTGGGGCAAGTCTGGCCATATCTCATCGAAATTCAAATAAAACTGTGCCTATGGTCGGAATGAGATTTCCCTAGTGTCACTTCAATCTGCTTTAGGTCGACAATTGACTGCATGGATCGTTGTAGGGTGCCTTATTTATATCCCCACTTCGGGGATATTATGGTTTTGCCTTCGTCGTCTCCGTCTTCGCCGCCGCCGCCGGAAGATTTTCGTGTTAACGCAATGACTCGACAACGCAATGTCCGATCGATTCCAAACTTGGCACACATGTCTGCACCAACGAAATCTCGGATGGGTTCGAA
>JAODTT010033867.1:0-10361 GCA_025400115.1 Pentamera pediparva
ATTGTATCACTGACTTTGTGCATTTCGCTTGGTTATAGCAGTCCGAGTAGATGTCTCTGAAGATCCTCAGGTAGTCATCACTGATTCCTTGGTCTTTTGGTGGCTTGAAAACTGCGTTGGTTTCAACTGAGTCTAATGCCTTCCCATAGTCTACAAAAGCTACATATGGAGGGATGTTGTACTCCTGCCATTTTTATTTCAGTGGGTTGATGGTATGGAGGTGGTCCATGGTTGAGAATCCTTTCATGAACACTGACTGTCCCCTTGGTTCATTACTACCCAGCATGTTTTCTAGCCGGTTTGTTAGTATCCTTGTGTATAGTTTTCACAAGTTAGAGAGGAGGCTGATGGGCCTATAGTTCTCCAGGTCTAGTTTGTCCCCCTTATTGTGCAGAATGATCATTGTGGCTTTCTTCCACCGATGTGGTTTTCCCCCTTTCTGCATACATGCTGTATATAGCTTTGCTAGTTCGTGGCATATGGCGTCTCCTCCTGTCAATGACGTCGTTGTCAGGTCCGGGGGACTTCCCTCTTTTCATTCGGTTTACAGCATGCTGTGCCTCCCGATTTGTAACATTGGGGATTTCTTCTTGTTCTTGTGGTTCTCTCAAATCCTCCATTCCCTCGTCGCTAGCATATAAGTGCTCAAAGAATTCTTCTTTTTTCAGTATTTGATTTTGGTCTGAGATTTCTCGGCCATTGTTATCTAGGAGGCCAGTTATTTCATCTTTCTCCGGTGTTAGCTTCTCGTAGGTTTTCTTCAGATTTTTGTTCTCCTCAATTGTGGTTTTGTTATTAGTGTTGCAACACCTTATGTCTTCATGCAGCTTCTCACGGATTATCTTACAAGTTTCTGTGTACTCCACACGCTGTATATTTGTTCCCTCGGCTTCCATATATCTTCTTTTCTCCATGAGTTTTCTGGTTGATTTTGATCTTTTTGTGTCTCTATTCAGTTCCTTCTCTGCAATTTCCATGGCATGGCTAGTTCTTTAGTTGTTTCTACAATATGTTCATTCCATGCTTCCAGAGTTCTTTCTTCTTCACACTCGTCTGACAAAAGCTAGAACTGGTGGGCGCTGCCTACATTAACTTTGTCTACTGTTTTCCCATCATTAATTAAATATGTGTGGACTGTCTGAAAGAATGGAATCGATTTCATTCTTTGTACTGCCATCTGGGCTTCTTCACGTCCATTTTCTGCCTGCTTCCTTTTTGAAATATGTGTTCATTTATTTCAACTTGTTGCCTATTGAGAATTCAATGAGTCTGTCTCCTCTGTCGTGTCTCTCTCCACTTCCAGAATGACCAATAGTGCTTTTTTCTCCATTTTCCCTACCTTCTCTTCTCCCCACTTTGGCATCGAAATCTCAGTTTATCCACCACTTCATCGTCGTGCGTAGATGTCGCGGCATAGACTTGAGTAATGTTGTTCTTGTGTCTGGTTTGTTGGGCTTACCCTTCCACGCTGGCCCAATGCGGGTTGGGAAGGGGATTTTATATCATAGCTCCTACTCCTAGACTGATGGCTTCTGCGCGACGAAATCAGTCTTTCCGCCTATTTATCCATAGATGGTGCTATTTCACTCATAGCTGGGGCTTGGTTGATGGGCGCCAGGGCAAATCCACACGCTGGTGGGCCTGTACGCCATATCACTGGGGCCCAAAGCTACTCCGAGATCTCTCAAAGACTTAGCCTGGTGTCGTGAGGTACCGGTATTCGTGTGTTGCCGCGGGGAGGCACTGTAAGAGTCTTGGTGCAGAAATGCACGAAACGCATAGCTACACCATGCGTCTGGGAGGACACCAACACATTTTTGGAATTTCGCAATTCGGTAAATTATTCTTTATCGGAAAGAATTGTTGTTTTGCACGCACTAGTATCGGTGAACAACGTGTGCATCAATTTCGCGAAACTTATGACTGTAACGTTCAGTACAGGCAAATATATTATGACATACTCATTCAGGCCATACCGGTACCGACCCCCTAAGCCACAATGCATTTTTCAATTGAATTGTATGGTATCATTTGTTTGGTATGAATGTGTGTAGAGTAAAAGAACCTTAGACATTGTTGTAAGCCACGATGAATGTATTTACAAAAGAGATCGGATCACCTGGGGTAGGGCCCAGTCCAGATTGTCAGGCTCTCAGGGCCTGGCTAAGCATGTGGGGGCCAGGACACGCAAATGGGTGGGGCCTAATGGCCGAAAGAAGGTAATTGGCTAACTCCAGCGTGACAGACGGGACCATTTGGAGCAACTTGTTTTTTTCACAAAAGCCTGTCACAAAAATCTACAAGAGTATAGTGTACAATTTGACATTCTAAAGCGAAGAAAAAACCTACAATTTAAACTCAGAACAGAAAGAATGAACATAGATGATGCAGTGACTGCATGCTTCCAATTTGAAAGCAGTGTGACAGACGGGACAAGAAAACACTCAATTTTTCAAAAAATCAGACCCCCTTGAAAAGCTATCTGTTGTCAATCAAATTTTATTTCAAACCATTATGCAAAGTAATTATTGGTTCATGAACAATCACTAGAAATAGAAGAAAACATACCCCTGTAAAACTGGGGATGTCGGAATTGTGACAGACGAGACGAGACGCCCTGATATTTTCGTCACTTCTTCCATCCTACCTTGATCAGAATTTTATACTGTCAAATGTCTATTATAATGCATTTTACATCCAAACAACACAACAATCAAAGCCCCACTAAGTAACAAAACATCAAAATTTGTGAAAATTCACTAATCAGAAGGAATCAGAAGATTGTAGAAAATGTGACAGACGGGACAATAATTTCAGTTTTCTGTTTTTCCGTTCACATTAGAATAGTGAAAAAAGTGGAAAAGTGTATCTCTGTATAGGCCACGGTGATAAGCCATGCAAAGTTGCAAACCTGAGGAAGAGTCTGCATAATTGTATGGCACCCCTGGTAGCCTCCATTTATGAATGGGATGAGGGATTATTGAAGGAGGATTATCTAAGGGAAGGTATCAGTGAAACTGAGGCATACAGTGCAATTTGTTACATTGCAATAGGGTCCAGGACAAATGTTTGAATGCTTCCCTTCTCAAAGTCATGCCCCATAACATGCATAATGCCCATCTCTTTGCATTGAACCTGCAAAATATAGATTCCTGGCTACTGTGAGCCAACTGTTATAGCTAAATCAGTGTGCCTCCAAGTGGGGGGCATTAACGAGGAGGGCACTTATTAGGGATCTAAGAGGTCATATGGTATTTCAATAACTTCAACATCTAGAACATAATATATTTGTTATTCCAGACAGTTGCAGACTATGAATTGACATTACATTGAGATTGTTAGAGTTAAATTGCTAATCAGCCATTGTATCATAAACGCAACTACCTGTACAGTATGGCTGCACATCTGTCGAAATGGTATTGAATATTAAATTAACTTCAATTATGATGAAATTCATACCTGTACATGTGGAAGATAATTCCTCAAAATGAACAATTTTGGCCACTGTACCTGGAATACAATAAAAAGGTACCCCTACTGTGGAGAGAGGGGAGAGGGTGAAGTCCTGAGCGGAGTGTTTCTGTCAAGGACTGAAGGCCATGGCCCCCAGTTTGTACTTCAATAAGGAAGGCTCTGATACTGTACCAAATACCATCTCTTTCTGTCTTGAATTTGTAATCAAGAGAAGTGACTAAGACACACTGGATGTAAATGTGACAGGCAGACAAATTGTGACAGACGAGACATTTGTGACAGACGGGACAATCTCTGAGTTGGAATATTGTTATCACTCAATATCAGTGGACAATTTTATTCTGCTCCCTATATGTGAGCAGCTCCATAGAAAATAGGAATTAGGTTTAGGACCAGAGATATTCATGAATGAAAAAAATTACAAACTTTTTCATGTTTTTTATGACAGACGGGACATTTCAGATAATAACATTTTAGAATTACGGATAAAAAACTATCTGGGATCGCAACAGATAGACCAAAGCTTGTATTTAACCATTGCAAAGTATTTCTGAATGATGTTTGATATGACATATCATATTTAGGGTATTTTTCGGCCCTACAAAACCCTTCAACTCCCAATTTCCATAAAAATATATATATTTACTGTGTAACAAAACTGAAAATAGTTCGTGAAAGCCATATTTGTCTACTTCGCAGAGAAATATAATTTGGTAGCAAAGAACCAATTTTTAAAATTCATCCACTTGCAACATTTCTCTGGAGTTCACATATATTATTTGTGAATGCCACTTTCATCGATTTTTATCTGAATTTCTATTGAATAAATATGTTTCATCTTATAGTGAACAAGCTTGTTCAATTCCACGTTGCACGTTCGAGCGTATGCGGAGATTTTCAGAGGGGTCGGTATCACATTGACTATGTTCACTTGATAATACTGACCCCTTCGCATTTGTACTTGCCCCCCCCCCTACTCTCTGTAGGGTAATGAATAAATTTGTTTAACAACATTATCACTCTATCCTATACAAGGTACAAGTAGAGACAAATTCAGGATGTTCACATTTTCCTAAGTATAACTTAAGAAAAGACTTCACGACATACAGGTAGTCCATCTCTCATGTTTACAAGCCAGCACGTCACACATGCCCACGCACGCACAAAACAAACACGTGCACACTATCACACGCGGGGACGTTAATACACACATTTTCTAGGGGGTGACAACTTTTTGGAACCGACTTTGTTATTCGGAAATGTTATTTGTCATTGTCGATTTCTTCCGCGCGCCGCGGATCTAGTGCGACGAGCAGGTGGCGAGGGGGGAGTCTTAGAACCGCACTGTGGCGTCAGTACTCCGACCCACACATATCACTGGTCGACCAGCATCGATACCGGCCTCGAGTGTTCGCTCTTGAGACCAACCAGGGTGCTAAGAGTCCGACTTTTTAGCGATCACACACCTCACACACCCGTATCTACGCCCCTGCTCACACGCACGCAAATACACGAAGACAAAATACATCAGACAAACGCGTGCACACACACACACATACGCAAACAAACACACGCAGGCACACACACACGCATACATACATACTTATATTCATACCGGTACCATGACCGGTACTCGTACGCACACGCATCTACTATACTCATTCAATACTGCATGGCTGCACATATAATTATTCATATATTTTAACACTGAACGAGGCACTGACTCGAGCACTGAATTAAGAACTGAACTGAAGAACTCACTTTTCGACAGGGTCCCTCAGAATGACTGTGATTTTAGCGTTGGGTTGAAGTGAGTGTATCAGATCAGCAAGGTAGTATGGCGGTTCCTTTGCGCCTCTGAAATGTTTCTTCCAACTGATATCAGCTTGCCCCCAGAGGTTGGATATGGAGGCGTCGCCTATATATAATGGAATATAATACAAACCATACCAAATCAAATTCTAACCAATGAAAAGTTATCAACTTAGTTATCATTTGAAGCAGTGGTCGGCAAACTGGGGGTCGCGACCCTTTCGATGGTCGCGAGGGATATTCTAGAAAAGGAGAAGGGATGCCAAATTGGAGAGAAGAAGAATATAAAAATAATTGGAATGATGTTAAGCTATAAATCTATATTTCAAAGCTTCTTCTGTGAAGAAGATATTCCATGGAATTACCCTGTGTGGATACGGCATAAATACTGCATTGGTTCGGATGGTATTTTTCCGTATTGGGTCACATTCTATTTATCTGATTCTTTGCATCTGTGGGACCATTCTCTATCTCTGCGATCCCGGAATGCTACGTATTTCGACACTTTCCATGTTTGTGCTTTACTCAAATCCGAACTCCGTGGTGTTTTGCCGCATCCTGTTAACGACAAGTGTCGCGCGCCGTGATATTTTTGTTGATGATTTAATATCCCAGGAGAAATTGTCAACTCCGGAGTGGGCAACCTTTCTGTAACAGGCTATGGATTTTGAAACGGGGTTCAGCTTCCGACTTGGATTGGTAAAAATGAATCGGGGTTGGCATTTTCGAAACATTTCAGTTACTGATCGCTTGTCCAACAACAAATTATTTCACTATGTTCCAAATATTAGCCATCCTACCAGATACCCATCCACGACGCTCCAGTTCTACATTCTAGTTTTAATGTTTTTATTTACTTACCAAATACGAGAAATGGATCCTTCTCTATTTGTGTCGTAGCCTGGTTCGCGACAAAGTTAAAATACCACTGTATTGAGCGGTCGTCTTTGTCTCCAGTCTCATTGCGTATTTGCAGAACTGGAAATGAGAAAAAAATTATATGGTGAGGAGGCAGCACGACTCCAACTACGATCGCAGTATGCAGTTATGTCACACATAAACTGAGTGAAAAAAGAACATTCAGTTTAATCCTCAACTAACTATTTACTAAATGCATGATCAAGTAGTTGATACTCGTAATAATATGAATACACAGTTTTTATACCGTGCATATCACCAATCGAAAAGAGTCTCGATGCGCCGGAGAGAAAATAACAGGCTGATCGATAAGGAGACAACGATCGAGAAAGGGGGAGATATACAATATATATAACATAAGAAAAGGTCTGGAAAACTTAGCCAATTCTAGCGTTGAAGAAATTAGTTTTCGAAGCCTTTTTGAACTGTTCAACTTTATCCAAACTCTCCATCCTAACCGGCAAATTCTTCCATAATTCAGCAGCAGCAAGGAGAGCATTGCAGGAATCAATGCGTGAGAATACATGAGCATGCATGCATGAGTTTATCAGTGGAGTGTTTGGTGGAGAAATATCTTATGCCCCCGATTCTTCGAAGAACAAACAAACAACAGCCGATTTACAAACATCATTGGCATGGGCAGTTGGGTCATCTTATGATGTTGAAACTCCAGCCCACGATCCGATAGTAGTAGTAGGCTACGTTGGGGCCGATGTGCACCTCTGCAAACTTTTCCGTATTTGATAACGCTAAACCTAACCCCTAATGTAATCCCTAATGCTAACAGAGAACACGATCAAGTCCATACAATACGAACAGCCAATCAGGAAATACCTCATTAGAGGTGCTCTTCAACTGAGGCGTTGGAAACTCTAGAAACCACCACCCGAATTCTGGAAATTACCACAGACTGTGAGAAAAGTTCAACTAGAACGGCTAAGTGATTTCTTGACTATACTCAACTGAAACCATTTTTTGTTTGACCAGTGACCAGTAGTTTTACTGTTTCGAAAATGGCAACCTAAATTGGGGGAGGTACATTCAGAGAGTCTGTAATGAGGGTAACATGACCTTAGGAGTACTTCGTAGAAATTAATCTTTCAGCCCTGGGGATGCAAAACTTACTGTTTATAAAGTTCTTCTGAGACATGTGTTGGAGTATACCAGTACTGCTTGGGATCCCCACCAGTTATACCCAGTGCGTACTGAAAGATTCGCGTTGTAGGGGTTTGAAGTCGAGACACAAGAGAAGGGCGCCCTCCTAATTGGCCTCACCCTCCCTAATTGGCCATTTAGTGACTCTAGACACAAATTGGTGCAATATGTGTGCGATTTGTGCGAAAACAGCTGCCAGAACAGTAAAAAAGGTTTTGAAGCTCATTATTTTTCGTCACTTGGGTCATGGGTTGAAACCACAGACCCTCCTCGCGCGTACGCCGATGGTTGTAGTCTGGATACTGTTCAAAAGAGGGCAGCCAGGTTTGCCACTTCAGAATATTCTAGAGTTCCTGGCACTGTCGCTTCATTGCTCAGAATCTTAACATTGTTTCTTTAGCAGGACGTCGTAAGCAAAACAGCTTGATTCTTTTTGTGAACGGTGTCCACGGTCAGGCTCAGATTCCAACCGAAGGTCTTCAGCAGCGTTCGCGTAAAAGTCGAAATATGCATGACATGCATTTTCGTGAGCTGTATGCTAGCACAAATTGCAAAATAGTTCCATGGCAAATACTGTTGGTGACATGAATAGCCAATCTGATTCTCTCATATCCAAGTATGTTGCTCAGTCCGAGCCAGTTGCTCATCTAAGTGAAATATGAGGGCCTACACTAAAAAAAAATAGATTTGAGCAGAAAATAGTCATATATGAACAGAATCCACTCAAATATTTGAATATATTCTATACGTGGCCCATTTGATATGTATTCTAGTCAATTTGACTGGATTTCTTTTAGAGTGTATACTGAGTTGTGTTCACCCGTCTTTTGTGTTTGATACAAAACCGACACGGGAGCCTAAAATGTCGACAGAAGTACCAAAGATCGGGCTATTTCAGTGAATATTTCCGATTATATCGCGGTCTATATTCTAGTAAATATTTCGATCTAATTTAGTAAATCATCGGTGTATTTAGGTGGACAGGGCTCTATATATTTTCTGGAAAACTGACGGAATTTTTATAAACTCAGTCCCACTGCTAAAACAACTCAACATCTAACGAAATAGAACAGCAAAGCAGAAATTATCGAATCGTATGAAATTGTTCCCATACAGGCTACAAGAATCTACGATGATCTGCACTCTAAAAACAATGTTTAGGAATTGAACACTTTTCCGAACACTATTTCGAGCCCACTTTTGGAAATTCTGATCTCTAGACATGTCTGGCAATTACATCTAGCGATTAAACACAACACGCTTGGGAATTCGAAAAGCAGGATCAACATGGTGTTTAGGAAAGTGTTCAGTTTCTAACCAATGTTTGTTAGAAGGCCGATGCGCACTTGCTCGGAAGAATCTTCATGATTGGCTGCACTAACTCTAATCCCTGAACTAATCCCCAACCACAACAAAGACTATAATCGGTACAATACAATACAATGCAATACCATTGGCCAATCAGAAAATTCCTTACGAGACTGCATTGACTGCATTAACTGCAGCAACTGCTTTTTAGACTGTAACCTCTGTTTTCTTCAGATTATTGTCAATCCCTCCCACAAAGACTGACAAATAACTGTCTCGCGTATAGTCACGGAAAATAATGAGTAATATGTAAGAACTCCAAGTAACATTTACATAAATTACATTAACAAATTATTGATAAATACAAGTTAAATATCTGTATGATCAATTTAAAGCTTCAACCTTTAATCATATCAATATGTGCATATGTTTTCTGTGAGTGTAGGCTATGTATACGTTGATAAAACAATGAAGAATTTTCAATTGGGCAATACGCTTTTTCTAAGAAATGTTAGGAAAATTGTGATCTTTTGTTGACTATAGTTGACAATTTTCCTTTTCGGTGGATAGATACGATCATAAATAGATCAATGTCCTTGATACAATCATCATGACTATATACCAATCTAATCGACTATATTTCAAGTCTTCCACAAGACAATAGGGAAGAGTTTATTATATTTATTTCGAACTTACTTATCATTTAAGAGAGTAGTAGCTTGCTATTGATCGAAACAACATCAAATGGTCAAATTTACCAGGAATGGGTTAATTTAACCAGGAATGGGCACCCTGACTCCAACCCCGCGGACTCGGAGTCAGGGTGACCTGGTTAGATTGGCCAGGATGTTTTTAGAGTGACACTAGGTGTTACAGTACAAGTCGTGCCTGGTCGTACCAGTGGCGTACCGAGAGATTTGTCATGGGAGGGGTTTTGAGGTCAGGACTCATGGGAGGTGCGCCCTCCTAAATAGCCCCACCCTCCCTATTAGCAAATAAATGCAATTTATGGGCCCCTAGACACACGCTGCTGTGATATTTATTGAATAACAGCTGCATAGCCTCCACTGAACAGTGAAAAAAGGTGTTTCTGGGGAGAAATTGTTTGTAACTCGGTACATGGGGGGTTATGACCCCCGAACCCCTCCCTTGCGTACGCCACTGGGTCGTACTCATCCACTGAACCATACCGGCCTAACCATTCCCCTCACCAGCACATCAAGGACGGCTGTATCTCGCACTGTCCGTATCGCCTATTGGACAACATCACGGTATAAACGAGCCCATGCACGCCTTTGATTTCACCAACAGATGTCCTCTCTACTACATATTCTGCTATATAAGCTCAGCGTTCCCGCCAAATGTTTATATTGGGGAAGGGATCTGTTTATGTTTCGTAATTATGCAATTTTGAGAGGGTTAAAAATGGGGAACTGCATGTAAATTAACGTGTAGTTTCAGAGCATTTCTTTGGGTCGGACGTCAAGTTCCTTCTAAATTTGTGGTATCTTCTTGATACAGTTCGCGGGTGTTTGGAGACACATGAACACGAACTGAGTAACATAGTAATTGTTTCAAGACGAAGAGGCAACATGAATGATAGTTTGAAGAGGCAATGTCGTCTGGTAGCAACTGGCGAAAAAGAGACGGCATCGTTTGCATGACGTCACGCGAAAAAATCGTTCCAGTGCAAT
>JAODTT010033978.1:0-10360 GCA_025400115.1 Pentamera pediparva
TGATCATCCTTTGCTGAAATTAGTACCCCAGAATTCTCTATATCAGATTCTTTCTGTGGCACATTGCCTTCTTCATCAACCTTCTTGCCAGTATGTTCAGGTGAAGCATCATTCAATTTCTCTTTGTTTCGTTCCTCTACATCAGATTCTTTCTGTGGCACATTACCTTCTTGATCAACCTTCTTACCAGTATGCTTAGGTAAAGCATCATCCAAATTGTCTTTGTTCCGTTCGCTGCAAATGTCAGTCTGGTTCTCGCTCCCCACTGCCATCTTGTCAACAAGGCTCTCTTCCACGAACTGATCAGCTGCCTCTGTTTTCAACTTCTTATCAGGTGTTTTTGAACTACTGCTATCATTTTCACTTGGACCTGTACTTCTACTCAGGTTTGATTTAGTCACATCAAACAATTTGGGATCTGTTTCAACACCAAGTGCATTCTTTTCGTCTTTCTTATTCATTGAAAATATCCCTCCGGCTCCTGCTGACAGCATTTCAAAACCATTTCCTTTCAAGTCAGCTTTTCTATCTTCCTTGTTGTCTTTCCCATTCTTGACAGTTTTAGGCTGGTCCTGCCTCTTTGACAAGGATTTCTTGGAGTCCTGCATCATCTCCATAAACATCAGGTCAACAGCAGATAATTTAGGCTCATCTGCCGCGGCCAATTGAGCACCCTTTCTTGTTGCTGAACCTCTTCCCCTTGTCTGCAATCCTTGCTTGACATCTTCAGCTCCGCCTTTCCCATCTGCTTGGCTGACAGTAGCATCAGTCTTGGAATCCTTCAATGAGGTGACGAGGCTTGATTCAGAACTTGATTTCCCTCCAATCTCTCTAGCATTATTACCTGACATATGATCTTCGTTGGTGTGCACTCTCTCACCTTCCCTCTTCAACGAAGAGCTAACAGGGGCTAGGGCAAAGGCACTCAATATTGAGCTACTGGTGTCCTTTGCTGCTAGTTCAGTTTTCTTATCCTCTATTATGCTTCTCTCGATGTCCTTTTTCATATCGTGACCGACTGTGGCATCTTCTTCAGTACTGATCCGGTTCTGTGCATGCTGTACATTGCCTCTCAACTCATTGGCAGCAATGTCCACATGTGCATTTATTAAAGAATCCATCTTCGGTCCAGCTTTTCCCTGAGGAGGGGCCTTCGCCATTTGGCTAGCCATTTGTGAGCAGGCACTGTCGGTAACCGAAAGACTCACATTCTGATTGATACCAGTCCCACTCATCTGGGATTCAACAGATTCATCCTGGCCAGCACTATCCATAGCTTCTGTAACTGTTGTCTGGAGTGAGGTATCCTTGGACCCATGCAAGATAACAGATGGTGCCTTCTGTCTATGCTCATTCACACCTTTGATGACAGGTTTATTCAAAGTAGGCTTGTTGTCCTCTGCAGGCAATGATGAAATCTTCTGCGGCTCAACCGGCCAACTGCTAATTTTGGTCACCAAGTCTTCCGAGTTGGCATCATTTTCTTGGCTGTTCAACATTGCCTTTGATCTACTATTCGATAAATCGTCATTTTGTTTGGTAGGCTTCGATGAAGAGGGGTGTTTTCCTTTCTCCTCCTTTGATTTACCCACTCCTTTTCTCTTCTCTGCCTTCTTGCCGTTGATCTTAGCCACTTTCTTCTTGGTCCTCTTCCTCTTCCCCTTCTTCGAAGCATCACCTTTTTCTGGTCTCTTTTTCGTTTTTGAGCTGGCTACCTTCTTGACTTCACCAGCTTTATGCAAGGATTTCTTCTTCAGCATCTTCTTCTTTCTCAACTTCTTCACTCGGCCAGCTTTCGCCCCCTTGGAGCCACTGCTGCGTCTCCGTGACTTGGACCGTTCGGGACTGGTGGATGATGAACTTGAAGAAGAGGAATCAGTTGAGGATGAGGATGAAGATGACCTTGAAGAGCCGCTACTGGACGATGAAGATGATGACGAAGACGATGAAGAAGATGAAGAACTGACAGATCTTGCACTTCTTCTCCTCCTCTGTTTGCTCCTTCCTCGATCGCCACTCTTGCTCCTGCCCTTGGCTCCCTTGCTCAGTCTTCGCTTATGCTTGTCCCCTTTATCTGGTGTTTTCTTGATCTTTGCATCTTCATCCAGTTCAGTTCTGTCAATATCCATGACTTCTCCAACGAAATGCTCTTTTTCCACTATGGGATTAATCCCATCGCTTCTGTTTTGTGAGCCTTGAACATCGAGAACTTTCTTCTTCTTAACCTTCGGAGAGGTCAGGCTGTCACTTAAGGAAGAAGTGCTTTTCCTCACCTTCTTCTTGACGGATATCTTTTTCTTCAAATTTATTTTCTCACCTTTCCTTTTATTTCTGACCTTTTTATCCTGGTTCTTTTGTCTTTTACTCTTATCGCCCTCTTCCTCATCCTCAGAACTGTCAGAGCTGGACGAGGTAAGACGTGACTTGGAGTCTCTCCTGTCCAAGTGCTTCTTTGCTCCATCCGCCTTGACTGGTGCCTCTTCAGAGTCTTTCCTCGATCTTTGCTGTCCATCCAAGGAGCTGTTCCTCTTTTTATTGGTCTCCTTCATATCAGAGCTCCTCTTCCGCCGCTTGATTGACTTATCAGGAGAGATGAGATTCATTAAATCTGCTGCCGAAACTTCCACATCTTTGGATTTCTGTTCAGCAACTTTCTTTGGTTGTTGCTAGATCACACAGGAAAAGGTGTTGAACAACAAGATATTTTGAGAATCAAATGAACAGACACGATTGGGAATGTTTCAGTAGTGTAGGTAACCATGTGGTGACAGCAATACGTTGTTCCATTCAATTGACAAAAGATTAGGTTGGAAGTTTTCATTACACATCAACACATGTTATAGAACAGTGAAGAACATCAATGAACCAAAAATATTGCATTGAATATCCCATAGAAGAGATTTGAGAGATTATAGTGTTGGCATGTCATTAAGTGTTGACATGATTTAATTTTGAAGTAAATAAAAGAATACAATTGGGTTTAATTTCGGGGCAAATGAGTGTGCATTGGCAAATGTCACATGGAATAGCGGGATGAATTTGGCAACGTAAACATTTTTTTCAGTAATGTTCCAAATTTTGATGATCAGTCAAAGTAATTTTGAAGAAAAAAAATTGTCAATTAATCATTCATAAAACGAAAAGTGATAATAGAATAATTTTATACATCACCAAATTTGATGAACAGGAGCCGGGAGTCGCAACGTTGTTGAATCAGGGAAGGAATGAAGAAACACAGGCGAGACAATTCCATGACAGTCAAGGGCATGCAAAAGAGAGAAGAAAACAATGATAAGTGGAGGAATTGAGGTCTTACAGGTAATTAGATTCTAGCATAAGGTTGGGTTCATAATTTCAGTGATTAGTCGAATGTCCCTCATTCAGGTACACATTTATGATGATATAATTATGTCCCGTTAACTGGGTGCTGGTTGTTTGGTTCGAAGCTCAACTCAGAGATGAAAGAATTACATGTGCGCCTGTGCACAAACGGTAGGTATCCCTTCTAATTAATGCACATCTCCCATACGCGCCATCCACTAAATATTTCAGCAATGGAAGCAGCTAGGTCAATAAAATGTGACAGGCAGTCAGAAACAGAACATTAGGCTCACCTTATAACAGCAGGCCTATTTTTTCCTGAGTTCAAAACAGCAGATGGAGCAGAAAGGTATTTGGCATGTACTTAAAGGCCAAATGAAATGAAAACCCACACTCCTTAGAATGCACCGGATCGTTTTGGAGCTCACATAGATGGGAAAGGCGTATTTCATAACCCCCCTAAATCTCAAATATGAAGTTCCCTTCTCATTCCATTTATGTGTTGTCTACATTCATTGTTTGGGTCCAATGACGTCACAAGGGGAACCAAAATGGATGTAACTATTGAATTGCACAGTAATTGCTGATTTTTTATTCTTCCCGGAGTGAAGAGTGCAAGTTGATTTTCATCACTGAAGTCAATGAATGCTTGCATCTATATGTTCTTACAAATTCTGTGAATTTTCATTAAACTATTCTCATGTGAGAGAGTTCTGAAAAAGAAAAGGTGAATTTCGTATTGACTTTGCATCGAGCAGGTATTTTTCTCCCCCCTGTGACGTCACAAAGACATTACGTAATAATAGGTCAGCCTCATTTTCATGGATTTCCTTCATACACTGATCGGAATGGAGCACAATCTTTAAATTCATTTTCAGCACTTCACTTGGCCTTTATTCACCCTAACAAAACACAATTAATTAAATACAAGTAACGACCAGTCAAAACATTTTGTTGTAGGTGAGCATACCTGGTACCAATTACATATGTTACATAAATGCGTGATAAGTTCGCTTACTATTATAGTGCTTTAGGAATAGCATAACAATTGTAACGACGCATAAATGATAATGTCTACGAGTTTTCATTAGGGGGACTTCTGCAATAACCTGTTGATTGGCATTAACAAAACTCTTGAAACAAAACTCCAGAGAATGTTCAGCAAACCTCTACTAGAATTATCATCACTCGACGGAAGTTTGACTCTGCCACATCGGTGCTCATCGAACCTTATTGTCTACCCATACGTCAGCGAATTCAGCTCAAAATCTTAGTGCTGATGTTCGAAGCACATTTTAACCAGACTCCATGCTATCTCTCAGATATACTACAAGTACAACTACAATCATCCCAAAGAAATCTTCGATCGAACACTACGTTACTCCATCAGTGATGTTCCATCTACTGTGGACAGGAAAGAGTTTTATTTGCAGTCAGGGCCTGACGTGTGGAATGAGCTCCCAGCTAACATTCGGGGTACTGCATCAATCATAATTTTCAAAAACTCTTGAAGTTCCATCAATTCCAACAAGCCCAGGATCAGGAGTGACTATTCCCTCGACTCTGTTTACTGGCGTCTTCGAGTCATCTGTTGTATTTGGCGCTTTTTAAGCTTCACTGATTCGATTCGATTGGATTAACTGGAATGTTGTGTGTAATACGTGAACTGACTACTTGCGACCGCATCCGGCCTCATTTTCAAATTGGGATCCGAGCACGCATCTACTTCCGGATAATTCGCGGCATGCAATTCCATGGACATATCTATCGATAGTCGTTGCCCCATTCACGCTCCTGTTGTCCCTGTTACTCTCTGGCGCCGAAATATTTGATGGATGGGACAGGAAAACCTGCTGTGCACAGATAGAAGGTTGATGTGGAAGATAGGACCATAACAGTTTACGCATTTTGGGGGGTACCCTGAGATTTTTATAACCTCTTCTAGCGATATGATGGCAAGTTTTGGAAGCAGTCAGGCTACGATACCCATTTTTGGATATTCACTCAGTCATCAAATCTACTTGCCTCCAAGCAGGAGGTGACTCCCGTAGATTCTGTGTATGGCTAGAGAATGAACAGAATACAACAACATATAATTTCGATAATCTCTGATTGGTCGGGAAAGTGTTTCATCTGCCCTGGCATTCTACAACAGATAATTTTGTAACTACCCTGACAAGAATGTAAAACCCAATTAGCCTCCCGTCTTTCAACAATCTCCAGGTTTACAGTTCTCGATCATCCTGCGTTCAAGTGGGTAAGATCATAAAAGGGCTGCACTGTGTCATCACAAGATGTTTATTAGATCATTGGATATTAATTAGATGGCCGGCGTCAAACGTTGTCGATTGCAGGAACACGCCGCTGAGATCAAAACAGATGTTTATCACCAGCCATAACCTGGGTATAACTAGTGGAGTGCCGCATTATCGCAGACCCTTCTTGAAAAGCGGTTTCATCTAGCAAAGTCTGGCATACTACCGAGTGTCTGTTCAAACTCAGCTCGGGCATTTGAAATGAGCTGTCGATTGTTATGGTACTCTACTGAATAAAGATAGAACATATATCTGGATCCTTGAACGTATATACAATTACTGAGAGAGGGAGAGATATGTGCTTTCTCAAGACACTGGATTGGGAGAGTGCGTGGCGCAGCATCTCGTGTATGCTTATGTAGCTCGACATTTATTAACCTCTTCAAACATTGATTGGTCCATTACTACTAGTAGGCCAACATTACCTTTGGATGTAAACCCATAACGGAATGTATTTGACTGCCGGTACTTGAAAGCACGTCGCACTAAGATGCTTAAAATCATCAGCCACACCTCGGGACTACCCAAGTGTGGGGAACTAATCAAATGAAATATGCCCCAGGACTGTCCAGGACTGTCACATGTCTAGAACGGAGAAGATAGTCTAGACGTGTTTGTTGAAATATAAGGCGACGCCTGCATCATATAAGGAGGAACCGATTGGAAGACAGGAGAAAAACCATTATAGCTCTTATCAAAATGCATCTTGACATTTCTCACACATATTCTTATAATCCCTGTATGTGTACGACCCAAATCTGTCGACAGTTATCCGTTTCCTACTAAAAGCAAGCATGCTCCACTGTGGTAACCATGGCCTTGTAAATTTGATCAAGATAGGACCAATCAATTTGCAGTCAAATAGATTAGAAGGTGAGCTCCTATATCTACACCTAACCATGCATGACTGTTCTGTTAGAATCGTTGATGACGTTATTAGTCATACTTATTAATCAGTTTAATGGATGCAACTTATGTTCGGCACTTCCTAAACAAGTTGTCACACCGGCAACTCCAGCATGATGCAATAATTACTGAGCGAGAAACGGAGTATAAGATTTGGAGGATTGATATAATTATTCGAATCATCCTCTGCGGGTTGGGGCATGGTTAGGGTGGTACGGGACAGGGGGTATTTTTCACCCGTCAGTTGATTGGGAGGACATTGTTATGGTACTTCAGTGTTCACGTTGCTTCACATTATGTCAACTGTATCATGTCAAGAACCTAACCCTATTAATTTCGGTAACAATCGTGGATAATTTTCAGTAAGCAATTTGAAAATGATATAAACGAATTATCTTGGCAAATTCTAGCTTGCAGTATAAACAAGAGAAGTCGATCATGATGTTCACCTTGTTTTTCTTCTCATTCACTAGTTATGATCTAGTTTTATTACATACTTTCCGTTGTCCGCTATTTTAGGCAACCTTTTTCCTGTGATTTTGGGTGATCCACCCCCTCCCCCCTCCCCCCAGAAAGAAAGAATAGAATTAAAAAATATTCCAACTAAACAGTTTGGGCCTTATTCACCTAGCAGTTACGCCGTGTGCAAAGGCTTTAACTTATCCTATGTCAAGGAACAGGTTCATAACTGACGGAACTGCAGCATCTAGTACCAATAATTGCACCTTCGGGCCTTGTATAGCTTCTAGCTAGTTGCGACTTTGACATCTTCTCGGAAAGTTCCCCTCAAAAATCACGGTCAAAAACAAGTAGCAAGTCAGGTGGCGAAGCCGACATGTATGTGCCAATCAGGGGCAAATTATTGTTTATATGAGTATGATTGAAATATTGAGTCGCCCGTTATCGCAATCTTTATCCTATACCGGCCTCATTTTTCTTTGAACTGCCCTCAAGATCAGTCACATCCTTGCCCATCTAGGACACCAACATATAACCTTGTTCAACTCTCTGCTCAAACAGACGCTGTTCTCCCCATTGTGACAAATTCCACACGTGATTAAGATAATAGCGGGATCGATTGAAAGAAGAGGAACGTCAAACAACTCTCTGCCAAGCTCAGGAACAGAGTAAATTTGGCAAGAAATAATATTGCTTCAGTGGAATGTCAACTACTTTCCATTCCACTGTCAGATTGCAGGGTCCGGCGAATAATCAGTTAATGGTTGTTTGCGTTTACTTTTAATATCTCCAATTCTCCAGTTCTCCATCAATCAAATCGAAATCTAATTTCAGTGGTGTCGGGGCCGCGGCTAGCGGTGATTCTAAACATTGTCTTTTCCACTTTATGATAGGATAATGAACTGAATATCGGTAACCGATGTGTGATGATATATCTTCTTTACTTTTCTTCATAGGCGTAGGAAGCGGGGGGAAAGCCAGTCAAAAATGTGGAGGGCGGAAGTATCATTCAGCATTACAGTTTTCAAGTCGGAAAACCCCTTTTTCATTCATAAGGATAAATCATATTCCAGCTTTCTTTGTTGTATAGAATGGGTGTTCACGTATGCTATGTTGCCCAGATTGCATCTATATAAGGCCACCTCAGAATGAGAAAATAATAGAGAGCAACACTCTGGTCTTCACTGTTGGACCTCTCTCCTACACCACATTGAACTGAGACCACCAAAAAATGCAATCATTTTCCGAAGTGCGAAGTGACATTCCCCTTAAATGCACAGGTCAAATACCAATCTTCATCCCTCACTCAAAAATACCATCTGTATGTAAACTTGCATTCGGGGAAGGGGAACTATGAATATCATTTTTCGCACCAAATCGCATCTAGACTGAGAAAATACAATTGTATTTCCAAATCGGAGTGGGTACTCAGGTGTGCTACATTGCACCAGATTGCCCAATGGGGAGCAATCCAGATTGCCCAATGGGGAGCAATTGCCCAATATACGGTTCCTTTCCCCGGGTAGTTCATTAACATTCTTCCCCAACTTAATCGCCTAACGGAACTTCCTGCTCGCTCTGCACTTTTTGGCAGAAACAGTCAGCACCAAATTGAGATGGGAAACGAGATGGGTGTTCAAGTGTGCTACATTGCACCATATTGCATCTAAGGCCATCTGAAGAATATCCCGAAAGGCAGGGGGACACCCCTTCCCCATGTCAGTCATAAGTCTCAGCTACCCCACTAAAAAATACCAGTTTTCGTAGGTTTAAGTATAGGTTATATCGCAATGGTTTGTGAGCTGATCCAGCTGACTGATATAGGTGAGACATATTCGATCAGTTGGGTTGATTGTTTACCTGATCCTGTCTCGCGCAACTCGGCAGCCCCCAGTAATTAGCCTACAGAAATACACATGCAGTTGTATCGTGTTTATTTATTCAGGTATTTCCTGAATGGCCGTTCGTATTGTCTATACTTGATTGTGTTCTTTGTTCTATGTTTCAGGGATTTAATTAGGGATTACGGTTAGCGTTATCCAATGAGTGAAATTCTTGTTCAGAGGTGCGCATCGGCCGAGGCATCTCTATGATAATCATACCGCGGCAGACTAGTAGTTCTGTAAATAGGTCATGTGACGAGTGCGTGGTACAATTGCAATATACATCTGGCCAAACTAGGCCAAAAACTGACATAGTTCAAAGTCTAGTTTCAAACTAGAGGAATGGCCGAACGACATGTGTGAATTCTTTGGCCTAAATTGTTGACCGAGTTACAGTCTTATACGTGTTAACAGACATCTGTCTTGTTCCGAACATTAGAACCGACGTAATGTGAATGTGTCTATTGTTTTCTCATGACATATACGGTGATAACTCGATAAACTTCTGCATTACGAGTCTGTAAGTACCGTACCCAGTATCCTTCGGGTGTTGTTATTCCGGGTGGTAATTGCAATTGTATTGTATTCATTTGGTCAATCCAGGCCAATACCGACACAGTTCCAAGTCTTATTTTGAACCAGAGGATTTGTTAAGCGCAATGTGTGAATTGTTTGGCCTGAAATGGTGACCAAGTTACCTTAGTTACTATACTGTACCAGCATATGCCTGCAAAAAAAGGGTGTTCTCGTTCATGAAGGCGTCAGTATCTTTCCCATAACATACTCAGGTGCATGGCAACGTGAAAACTACTGCAATATACATGTCTTTCCCTACAAATACCCCATTCTTCTCATGTAATCAGTGTGCGACAGCTGCTGCAGTTGCTGCATCGATTTAGTCATGATGTTACCCGAGTGTTTGTTACGATTGTGGTGTCCTCCTCCTTGTCAGTCTGGACCAATAGCCTAATCCTGGCATAGTTCCGAGTCCAATTTTCAACCAAAGGATTGGCCAAACGCCATGTGTTCGTTTGGCCTGAATTGTTGACCTAGTTACGATAGTCATTAAACTGTATACCGGCATATGTTGGCTATACATCTGTGGCGCAACGTACGTTACCAACAAATGAAGTCATCGTTCACAAAAGTGTCAATACTTACCTCATAACATACTACTGTGACAACTTGGGAAACCTCTGCAATACATCTCGTTCCATACAAGTACCACACCCATTTCTTTCTAAATTATCAGTTTCACGCAACATTCACGACAGTTTATGCAGCGATTTTGTCATTCAGATGGTCGAATTGCCAGTTAACTTGATGCTTTAACGTCTTGTTTCGTCCAAGGTTCTGATGAATCACGTCCCTCCATCTGGCGTTCCCGTAGGTTATTTGCTCACATTCGTTTCTTTATCTACTCGGTTCCATGATATCCATAGATGACCATGGAATCTCCCAATTTATTAGGTTTCT
>JAODTT010034089.1:0-10359 GCA_025400115.1 Pentamera pediparva
TAATCTATTTGATTTCTAATGGGGCGATTCGTGTGAGGGCTCTCCCATGTTGTCCTGTGAGCATGTTTATGGTCGAACAGGGTATTGGCTAGTACTAGTCCCTGCCTATTAGCTAATCCAATAAGATGTTCCCCATTTGAGTTGGCCACACCTCTCCCGTATTTCCCGATAATGTTAGGGTAATTCAAATGTTCGGATCCAGTCTTAGCATTGAAATCCCCCGCAACAAAGAGGAAGTCCCTTCTGCTAGTGCGGTTTATGACCCCTTCCAAAGTATTATAAAAATGTTCTCGTAGGTCAGGATTCCGTTCGCTGACTGGGAGCGTTGGGGCATAGGCGCATATGAGAATGTTTTTCCTTCCTGTGAGCCTTTGGTCTGTGTTAGTAACTCGTGTAGAGGGCGTATGGCTAGCGTTACGCTGTTCATCATTTGAAGAATGCATTGTTAGCATGCAAATCCTGTCGTTCACCTCCTGAAATCCTGCCTTGATTTTATCCCTCACCATAATTCCAACACCCCCGAGCCCGGAATGATCATCTTCTTTTATCCCTCCGTAATAAAAACGATACTTCTCACCGTTTGCAGTCGTCGTCGATAAAACTCCGCTTCCGGCAAGATGAGTTTCTTGAATAGAAAGCGCGTCTATTTTGAATGCCTCCATGTCAGCGGCGATGCTGTCTAGCTTTATTTCTGTTTTAACCCTCTCCAGCCAGCTCAGTAGCTGTCTACTGAGCTCCAAAAGCATGTTTTTGAAAATTCGTAACTCAGCCATCCAATGCCCTACCACATGCATCCAAGTATCAAAATTAAGCTGACATTTCATGGTGGCTAAATCAATAATAAAAATAGGGTGGGTTATGGGTTTTTTCTCAAAAGGTCAAATGTCAAAGGTCAAAATTTATAGCGAAATAAATCTCGAATTATTTACTTGGAGTAACCCTGATATGTACTGAACAATTCTGGAGCATTGTAGACCTTGTAGACTTTCTGGAAAAATGAAGAAAACAAAAAATCGAGGCTCCGCAACGCCTCAATCCACGGTCACATGTTTTTTATCCTCTTGACCACAAATCAACAAATCAATTCAGTTTATTTTAGCAACGAATTCCGATAGAGCGCCACTATTCCCGACGAATCTCACAAATCCAACCAGTGTGTGACCTTTCCATTGGTGTATATGTGTGGGATTCTACACAGTGGATCAGTTCCGCGACAGTACCAGTACACACGAAACTGTGTGAAAGTCGTTCTTCATCTACGACATGAAATTGTAAGTACAGAGTTATCTAAAACACTTTAAAACATATATATTAGGGAGATCATTTCATCCAGTAGCTATTTGTATCCCAGTTTCCTTAGAGGGAAAATGAGCGAATTTTTGTCAGACTCACGTTTGGGCTAGGCCTAGGCTTGGGCCTATGCAGATATCACATGAGGCCGTGGTGCTGGAGGAAATTGTTCATGATTATGTCATACATCAGTCGATTTTCACGAAACTTGCACCATTGTGCAGAGAATGTCACAGGAAATAATATTTCATAGACAACAAAATTGCAAAATAGTTCAATTGGCTTATTAGTTGAATAATGAGTAATGTCAACGAAATGGTCGCCAATTTGCATAAATTAACATAAATTACATCAAGACACATATTTTTAGCATCCTTACATTCTATCCTTTCCAATGATGTGTGGTTGTCATTGACATATTTCTTCATTATTTAATTATTTTCATCGAAATTGTCATTTAGTGTACGGGGGCTGTGCTGAAGAGGGTTAAGTCCTCTCGTATTCAGGGTTCCGATCCTAAAACCGTCGAAATCTCTCCTTCCGTGTATTTTGCACATTTTGGTAATCAGTGGTGACAGAAATAACGTCGAGATTGATCGAAAAAAGTGGTAAATCATCAGAAGAGTCGTTGCTCGTCAGATCTTCTTATTCAACTGAATATTCACTGAAGGATATAACAAATTGCGACGAAGAGGGAAACAAACGTTGAATGAATCGGACTGTGGCGGTAACTCGCCATGAGGTGGCCTCGTAGACGTGAAATCCCAAGAGAACTGGCCGCATTACCAGTCGGGAGTACGGGAATTCGCAAATCAGCAGCCTAGTATATGGGGAGCCAGCACAGGAGCCGTGTAATCGCCGTGGAACAATGCGTAAGCCCAATGTTACGCAACTTGATCGTGATTGTGTCAGTGCCGTCTGGGTTTTCTGATTGTGATGAAACTACACAAGAAACGCAAACGGATTGTAAATTGTTCAGTTACTATCGCCGCATCGTGAGTATGTTATTGTGCAAGCCAAATGCACTTGGAACAGACAAAAACGATCGATATCATGCAATGTAGCAGATCGTTAGCAGAACTAATTGATGCAGAACTGGTTAGGAGATGCTAGCAGCAGGGCAGCCGTACGTACCAAACCGGATTCAACCGGATTGCTACAACTCTGCAACGGCGGGCCAAATCTACCGTAGCTGAGAGGAGCCTCCGACATGACAACAACGCCTTCAAGTCCATGGAGAGTGCAGGAGCCAAGGACCCTGGAGAGTGGAGACCAAATTGGTAACATTTCGCCAGTTATGGGGAGGAGGGTTGTTGGAGAAAATAATTGACTGAACTTGAGACTGTTGGCAACCTGAAAAAAAGATTGACTCTTGGAAAGTTGAATAGGCCTACTTGAATAAGTCATATTGGACTCAGAGACAGTTGGTCATGTTGGACAATGGACATTGCCAGAAAACAGTGGACAGCTAGCAATTCATGTTTGAATATTTTGCTGTTGAGTGTTATTGTGGAGTAAATACTGTGGGTATCATATGGACCTATTCCGAATGTCATGGAGTAATGGTTGGATACATATATGTACAGTATTTTGCCACGCTTTGCCAATTTAGGGATTCAATTCCTGGGTTATATTCATGCTGGTTATGTTCACTGTGTTGTTGATAACAGTGGATTGCATAACAATGCATAGCTGTTGCATAAGGCCGAAATGGCTTGAATAATATGCAGGCCCACGTACAGTACCGTGTATTCATGAGGCAATAACATATAGTCATATAGTGTAGATTAGTGTATGTTGTCATACACATAGCCTAGTCTGGGTGTTCCATAAATAGCATTGTGTAGCCAATTCATATTTTCCTAGGACTAGAATATTAGTTAAGCAAGTAATAGATGCAAGAGGATCGTGTGCCTAGGTCAGCCAAGTTATACCAATATGACGAAGATTGGTATAACACCCCAATTGAAGAAAATATACACATTTTGAGGAATACACAGAGGTATTAGGAGCCTGGTAAGAATCGAATGATATAGCTGACGATGCAAAAAAGCGCTATGTGCTGCTAACAAGTATAGGAAATAAGGCCTACCATACTTTTAGGGCAGAAGAGCCTAGTTCAAAGAAATATGACGAAGGCGTCAAACCGCTGAAAAACACTTTGCGCCCAAACCGTCTGAAATAGTGCAGCGCTATAGGTTTTATACTTGCAGCCAACAGGCAAATGAGACCGATGCTCAATTTGTAGCAAACCTAAGGCAGTTGAGTGATGGGTGCAACTTCAAAGAGTTGGACAATATGCTGAGGGACCGTTGAGTGGTTGGTGTGCGCAAAGCCGCAATTCAGCGGAAACTTTTAGGCGAAGCTAGCCTGACATTTTCAAGGTCTACCAGACTGCGTTAGCCATGGAAATGGCAGTATGAAAAAGGAATGACTTTCCATCATATTTGGACAAAAGAAATTCCACAAGTATCTACATGGACGTCACTTCACCGTCGTAACAGACCCCAAGCCGTTAGTTTCGCTGTTCATGGAGAAGCCAGCGAATCCGATGGCATCTGCCAGAGTAGCCAGGTGGCGCATGGTACTGTCAGCCTATGACTTTGAAATAGTGTATAGAGCAGGAGTCAATCACAGCAATACAAATGCACTATCTCGCCTCCCACTACCTCAAGCTGCAGGACAGCCTGATTATTTGATGACCTATTGCCCACTGAGAAGGAACACATCAACCTGCTCTGTGAAGTGAAAATGGAAGCCCTTGCAAGATCATACTTTTGGTGGCCAGCCATAGATCAGGAACTGGGAAGAAAATGTAAGGAGTGTTAAGTGTGCCGGGTACACCAAAAGCAACCTCAGCCAGCACCAATTCCCCGGTGGGAATTTCCTGATGAACCATTGCCCCGCATACATATCGAATACGCCTGTATTCAGAACCATTACATTCTCATTGTTGTAGAATCTTTCAGCAAGTGGATTGAGGCAGTAAGGGTGAACAATGCTACTGCGAATGCAACTTTTACTGTTTTAAGGAGAATGTTTGCTTCTCATGGACTACCAGAAACTCTAGTAAGTGACAATGGTATCCAATTTGTATATGAGGAGTTTGCTCAATTTTATGTCTAGTAACAACATTGAACATGTGCAGACAGCCCCAAAACATCCCGCGAGCAACGGCCTTGCCGAGAGGATGTGCTGACAGTAAAGAATGGAGTCGAGAAACTATCGACAGGGAACCTAGACCTGAAACTACAGCAAGTCCTGCTAAGGTATCGAATCACCCCAAAGGCGACAACAGGCAAGCCGCCAAGCAAACTGTTATTCAATAGACGCATCAAGACACGACTTGACCAAGTTTGTCCGAATCTAGCCAGAGGAGTGGAGCTACAGCAATCGGGTATGCAAACCAGAAGCAACAGAAAGCAAAGTCTCGAGAGTTTGATCTTCGAGATCCCGTCTGGGCTAAGAACTTTTCGTCTGGTCCTACCTGATTGAGTGGTGTGGTAATCGAACTAATCAACCCGTCAATCTGCATAATCGCATTGGGCGATGGCCGACAGATCAGGCGTCACTATGATCAAGTGCGCTACCGCACAGTAGCCCCTATTTTTGGTCCCACCAGCTACTGTCCAAGCTCAGATAAGTCGTTTGAAGCGCAGGATAGAATGCCTATTGCTCCAGTACATGTACCTCAAGAACAGGTGCATGAGGATGCGTTTCAAAACGTGCGAACAGTTGCGCCTAGTCATGCTGAAGATGATGAGCAGGCGCATGGTGAAAATACTCAACTAACCAGGGTATCTACTAGAATTGAGACACCATCTGTAAGGTTGAAAGATTATGTGGTGTTCAAGTAGGTGTGCAGTATTTGTCAAGGCATTGAGATATATTGGTTTTGTTGTATCGATTTGCTAATACGTACGTTATTCTCAATTTTAGTTTTGCAAGCAAGAATTTTTGAGGCACATCAAGGAGTGCTTGTTTCAGTTAAGTATCCTTAGGTGATGTATGTCCATCTAAAAGGGTAGGAACTGTTATGTATGAGTCCCGAATAAAATGATGCCAGTTTCTATAGCGCGTCTGATACAAAGGCGGGTGTACATTCCCTGCACTAGCTTTGCGTTGCGTTGTCGTCGTCATGTACGCTTTCTCGCCGTTTGTCAGCATTGCGCATTACCACTTAGCAATCCATCTCCACGCATTTATGTCACCAGCTAGTGTTGTCAAAGTGTCCGATCCAAGATACAGATCCTGTCTGATATTCTTCAGGTCTCGGTTTACTCTACTACACCACTTTGTTGTTGGTCTTCTTCTGGGTCTCTTGGTCGGACGCAGCGCCTCTTCCGAGGCTCTTCTGGCCGGTGTTTCTGCCGCCGGCCTCAGTAAATGTCCTAACCATCTCAGCCTTCTCTCTCTGTTGTTCTCACTCCATGACTTATGTTGTGTACGATATCAAACAAGGCAACATTTGTTATGGTGTATGGCCAGCTGATTTTCAGCAATCCTCGGAGACGATTTCTCTGGAAGACATCAATTTCATTTTCCAAGGTTTTGGTCACACTCCAAACTTCGCTATTGTACAGGATAACACATGAGATGTACGCATCGAATAACCTGATCCTAGTCTTCAGCTCAATTCTTCCACTGGTATGGATTCATCGATATTGTGCGAAAGCTGCTCCGAGCCTCGGATCAAAACATCGTATATCTGACGCGCGTTTCACATGCTGGCGTCAGATCGGTAAATGACCGTCAATGTGTGATTGCCGGGCCTGGACTCTACCGGGGACAAATTGAGACCAAATGTTCCCTGGACACGGACTGACACGCGGATTACATTTTCGTGCGTTAACCCAATTACTCCCAACTTGACCGATCTCGGACACTTTGGACCTTCGACCTTTGACATCCCGTATCTCAGTGGAACAATGCCCTAGAGTCCTGAAATAACAGAAGAAAGACTAGCTGAAGACCAAGCATAAGTAGGGGCCTATGTGTGAGGAATCTTTCAAAAATTCGGTTGAAGTGTTTGTTATCGTTTGAAAAATGAGGTCATTGACCCCAAATGGCCATTTTTCGGAGAGAAATTCCCACTCCTTTAAAAAAATATATATGCATGATCAATTGTTCAGACCCACCCTGATAGATAAGTAGTCCATTTGCGGCCTCTACAGCCGGTTCCCAATTGGGGGTATTTTGATATTTCATGAATCTTCATGGAAATCACTGAAAATAACGTTTTTCACTCCAATTTCAGTCCAAAAAAGTGCAAATTTTCGAGGAATTCTAGCTCCACCTATGATCATGGCAGAGACATCGTTTTCACTTCGTTTTAACGCCGACATAATCGGCTTTGCTACGTTATATAACGATCTGCTATAGCGCCATCAATTACAGGTAGCTGTGCAAAGGAAAGTATTCCCTGGCTCACATAGGATAAATAAAATAAACAGCAGTACAGACTGTGTTCGGACAGTACATAATTATAGTGCATGCTGTACAGTCGACATGCTGGTGCATGCTGGTGCCTTGGAAAAAACCACTACAGGGGGGCCTGGTACTGATGTACTCCACAAATGATTCAAATTGAAGAGAAAGCTATGTTTATTCCCACCAAATTATCATAATTGTCAAAAAGTAAGTCTAGCAAGCATAAGTATACTTCATGCTCATGTTATGCTTATGTTATGCTTATGTTATGCTCATGTTAGGCTTATGTGCCTATATAAGCATGTCGAAATGCCTTCTTTCTAATACTTGATTTGTTAGCTTTTCATGATGTATAGGTTGCTATTGACAATTCTGCTCATATTTTGAGATAATCCAGCCAGTCCTAATTATGCACACATATTATGCACTCTGCTGGGAGTGATCGGGTTGAATTGTTGGACCAAGCACGGTTTGTGTTATTTTTAGGTAGCGCGTCCGAAGACATTGCAAAACCGCGCGTATTGGGTTTCTCTGCTATGTCACATATATACCAACCTCAGCTCAGAACAGGACCGTTAGCGTTGGATTCCCGGGCCTAGGTTGGAAGATCCAAGCTAACCTGGATGTCACAAGTACAAGTCAGCAAGGGAACACCACCGGACTATGCGACACTGGTCAATGATCAAAAAGCCTGGAGATCAATGATCGCACGCGCAATGACAATCTAGCGAGAAACCTTGGCGACGATGACGACGTGAAAAATAATGTACACAATGGAACCCATCATCATAGCCAATAAACACAGAGCATGCTATGAACGCACTAGCGTGAATGTCGCACGTTCCATTTCGAGCGTTACCATAATATGCGCGTGGTAATATCAACAAACAGTGACTCGCCCGTGCCGATCTACCATGCATCATCCCGTGCATTATCTACAGGTTAATGCATGGTCAGCGGACCTGAATAAGCCGATCAGAGGAGAGTATTTTTGGCAAGTATGAATGAACGCCAATTACCTTAAAGACATGCACAAATTGAGCTGATGCGAAATATTGAAAAAAGGTTGTAAATTCACCAATTACCAGTGGGAGGAGTTTCACCCCTCAATATGTAACGTAACGGCCTAAAGGTATCCACCGGCACCGCCCTTCTTTATCGAATACATGAAGCATGTGCGGACTTACATTGCGATCACTGCAGATCCGTAACAGTCGAAGTTGTCCGCACTGATCATATTACATATAAATGGCCCGATAACCCTCTCCACCCACTAAACTCCACCACGCACCAACTACCCAACCTACCATGTTCACCTCCCGTATCATTTGAGAGTAAGTGTAACAGCGTGCGTTGTTTTCTGTATCTACATTCATTATCTGTCGCTCAGACTATTCCACGAAACCCCCCAAAGCTTTTCGATACTCGTTCTACTCTAAGAACATCCTGGTCACATTTACCTAAGAATTGTCGAAAATAGCACCAACGGGTTGGTGTCAGGATGACCCTTACCTGATCGTTCCTAACATGACAGTGTATCACTGCATAACGTAGCATAAATTATGTGTATTTTGACCCACTCGAAAATGTAAATCCTAAAAATTAAGTTCCGTTTCCATGCACACCGTACCCTCTATACCACACGCTTATTCCTTGAATACATTAATGGTCACTGTCCAACTAATAACAGAGATTATCATGAGTCAATATACCACGTAAGATGCAAGCAGAGAGGAACATCAGTACTGACAGTACTGCGCGCAACTTAATAACATCGTATAACGTATGCCTGGACTATTCGAATTAACCAATTATTCAAACTATGAATAATAAATGTTTGACGTTTTACTGTGATCAAGTCATTCCCTAGTAGACGAGAGTGTCCTGACAAACATTGTGAGGCTGAAGTTGGCTTGTGACTAAATGTTCAGTATCCGTAGCATTCTGAGAACGCATGTGGTGCAGTCTGGCGTAAACGGTCAACTTTCCGTTCCATTCGATGGTGTTGGATTAACTTTGTAGACACCGATATTTAGTGTTGATATTGCATAATTATATAATATCTGACTATCTTACATGGAACTGACTTTTATGATTGTGTCGATATGAAAGAGGAAAATGAAGGGGAATTGTGTCCTGCTACTAAGAGTGCTAATATTTCGTGTTGATATGTCTGAACATCATATAGATATCTCCGTAATATACTCAGTTTCCGTAACGTTCGGAGAAAAAACATGGTGCCCCCTGACGTAAAAACTAATACATTTGTATTTCCTGAGATGGTGTTGAATGGACCGGAATCCCCAGCGCATATCTCCTGTTGAAGTGCCTAATCATTGATTTCCTGACTACCTTGCGTAACACCGAATTTTACGACTACTTGTATGAAGGAGGAGACTGATCGTCCTCTCTGTGTTGAATAAATTTCGCGACCCAGCCAGAATTCAGTATTGCTTGTCTAAACACTGCACTCTGAAGACAATTTTCATGAATGAAAAACGTTTCATTCATAATGTGTTCAATTCCTCCTATTCAATTCAATACAATTGGAACGATGTCCTTCTCCTAAGAGATTAACGTGCAACACGCAGGCGTCGATGTTATAAATTGGTACACAACAATCTATCATCAAATCAGTTGATGTCCATATCCAGTATAACTCTAACTGGAGAGCTGGTGCAACCTGGCATAAATTTTGAAGCGATTGAATTTGTGATCGATCTGAAGAAAGTGTTCGGCAACTCAACCATTCTTTAAACATTATTTTGTCATCATGGGCGGCGATCCTGGGGGACATGGAGAGCGGAAGATTCATGTCCAACGTGACTGCTCACAGCCGACCGATGATACTTATTGCAAATATCCCAAACAAACCACAGAAACCCACAAGTCCACTGCATTACAGCGAAACCAGGAAATGAAGACCAAGACCTCGCCCATCGCAACTGCAAATACAGCTACCTTGTGGAAAACGCTGCGGTGTATGCGGGAGTCGAACTCGGAATGTTTGCATGCAAAGCATCACTGATATCGCTCTGCCACTCTCCCACGAAACGCATCCCTGCCGCCCCCACCCGCCCGCATCCGCCTCGTGGAAACACATCACACAGTCAGATAGTTCTGGTTCCGGATCTGATTGTAGGCAAAATATCCCGAGGGACGCACCATGCCAGTTAACATTTACACTGTGCTTACCATGCACACAGTCTATGGACGACTAGCGGAAACAAATTGGCGATTTACAAATGTGACGAAAATGTTTGACTGACATTTACCAAAAAACATTACAAAATATTTCACCAGTGATATAAAATTAAATACTTTTGTTGACTATTCAAAAATGGGACAAATAAGTTCAGGTAACATTTTCGAAACATTTTTAAATATCCTAACAGAACGTTTTTGGTGCAAACTCCATTATACCTGGAAAAGAGTACCGCTGTCTCATAATAGCCTATCCCGGAACGTTTTCGGAACATTCTCAACATACTTCACCAGTAGTACAAGGATTGTTTAGAGGTTGTGTTTTTGCAGAACTGGCTGACAGATGCTACAGCACTTAATCATGAACTGTCTTACTCCCAGTAGTGGAACCTTGGCGTTGAATTGGATTATCAGAATGTTGATGTTGAGCAAGGT
>JAODTT010034200.1:0-10355 GCA_025400115.1 Pentamera pediparva
TCACAAAAAGTTACTCAACAGCAAGAGAGAAAGGGAAGAAATCTGAAATTATAGCTCACTAATTTAGCGAAAAATAGGGGGTCCTACAATATCATACATCCTAATGTTCTGGTGACTAATAATGTCGTCAATCAAATATGACGATGAGATGATTAAATTATTAGTGATATTGCTCAGTGTGACGAGGAAGTCGCGTTAGCCAAACCGAAACAAGAAATAGACCAACAGTTCAGTTTAGCTCATGGCAAAAAAACATTCCGCCCTATTGATATATCGGTTAAATGGAGTAAATCTAGCTTATCCAGCTGATGTAGTATAGTTAATGTATGTCCTGGTATTCGGATGACGTCATGTCGTCGAAGTCGACATCATGATAACAGTGTTCAATATGGGCGCCAACTGCAAACAAGCTCCGATTGATGGCAAAAAAAATGCAACACACGTATTGCCAATTACAATCTAGTCCGGTATCAGACCACACTCATGATGGATAATAATTAGTTGAGCAGGTTCAAACTAGGTATTTTGCTGATGATCACTGGTACGAGTAGAAATAAACTGTTTGAGTGAAATGTTTGTATTTTGCGTACTATCAGCTTGAAACTATTACGATGTGCATTCATCTCACTTGTTTGGCTTAGGTTTGAACTCATTTTAATCAAAAGTCGTATGGCTTCTCTAGTTTATTTTTATTATTTACACTCGCTCGGGTATTCCATATTGCTTACACTATTGCCTATTGACGTGTCGTTATGACGTTCTTATTGTTCGTACTTAACGAAAGACTGATTTCCTGTTTTGTTGTCCCCAGTTTCTGATGAATCCCTAAATAACAAGTGGAAATCCACCCAAAACCCAACAATAGAATAGATTAAATTGATTAGACTGAACTACTCTTGAAGATTTGACGCTGAGAAATTTTGGCTAGTTATCGTCTTTCAGAGACACCCAGTCTATCGAGGTGAAACAACAAGTTAAAAATCACATGTCAGTCACATCAATACATCAATTAATTCATCAGACATTCGAAAATTGAACTTCGGAAATATATCATTTCGTGATGGGGACTTGGTGGGGTTTCTTCCTAACTGCGTAATTGTTTATTATACAAAGTGACTGTGCGCTATAGAACAATTTCTGAACCTGCCTATAGGCAATAGACTACAATTAGAGTGACTGATGAGGTGGCGACAAACCTTATTTGAACGACCTCAATTTCTAACACTAGATGGACGAATCTAAATATAATGAATTCCAGAAACCCAGTATGAGGTCATACATTTTCTGGGACACTTTCGAAATGTTACAGAATAATATTCGACAAAATGGCACGCGCTACTGCGCTAAAAAACCTAGTTTCATTTTGATTACTCGGTAGGAACAACCAAACTGAAGCGGGTGATACTGAGCGGGTGATACGGAGCAGTATGTGCGGGACAATGTAACCTGAATGAATGTTAGAACTCCATCCCCTCATATTATTCTGTAACTGACACTACGTCAGTGTGAACATTTAGTCAGAGAGGTGAATGATCATCACTATCAACCAGTAATTCCTGGGACGTTAGTATTCACTATGCCATCACCATCACTGTAATTTAGGTTTTACAGTTTAATAGGTTTTGAAATAGATTGACCAGGCAGTGGAACATATCTTTGAATGCCGAAGAACGGCTTGGTGACGAAGGAAGGACTAGAATATGGGAAAACGGGAAGCTGATGAATATAACGGGAATTCATCAATATTAGCAGGCAAATTTCAAGGCTAAACCAAACGAATTACCTACGTGATTGGCTTAGCCTACAATTATCTTCAAGAAATATGCTAGACCTGCTAAGACCTACCACAGAATTATTTATGCATTCATAAACTTTTCGAGCAGTGATTCCTAGGGAGCGATTGGGAAATCACATCATGTCTTTGATTTCTTGCTTCAAATATTCACTCGCTCACGATTTGGCTTCATTCTGCAGGATTGTATTACTCTGCTCATTCAAGATCCAAGACGTAAGGCTTGCCTACAAGTGACAGTTGAAAACACATTGCCAGATTATCAAGAAATTTTCTTTCAACGATTGTAGAAGTGCGGTAATGTGTGGAGGGGGACCTTCATATCGGGACAATAACGAGACAGATACCACTGGACTTTGAAGAAGGAACAAGATGCATTAAAATTGGAATCACGGAAGACCTTGTTGAGCCGCTGATCATTGAGCATGTTAATAGACTTATAGTGTATTTCATCATTATTCATTCATCATGTTTTCTGTTGGGTCATATGTATTCCTGAAGAATTCGTTTGTTTGAGAAGTTTCTGGAATATAGGAATTCGTTGAGATCGTTGGGATTCTATCCTCCCATTTCCCTCTTCGTGGCAATGAGGTCCAGATCTTAGAATGTTCACCTCCATATGGTCACGATATCAGAATCTTGGTAGGCTTCAGATGGACAATAACGACATTACCTCAACAAAGAGCCTATAGGGGTACCTTTTGAGATGCTATTCCAAACGTTTAATGAGCCTAATCTACAATTCATCGTTTCTCGATATACTCAATAGTGTCCTCAATGCTTGGTGTTTATGACACTTTGTATAGATACCAATTCCTTTATTCGCTCCCATGAAATCAGTTGTGTTCTGTCAGTGATGCATCGCCTTCCGCTATTGAAGACCGTATGTGTGAGGCACAGATACCTAAAAATGGTATCAACTGCGTATTAATTTGGTTTTATCATCTATTCACCCATTTCAGCTGTCCAGACATTCCCTTCCCTTGATGAGCTACTGTAGATCATGCCCGCGACCTCACATTGATATAGTAGAAATCAAATCGTTTGATAGAGTGGCAATCTACCAAAGTGTCAACAAATGAAAAGACAGCAAAGCCTGAGAGATGTTGTTCAATGAATAACCTTTACAGGTTCCAGGTTGAGTGGGGCAAGTTGACTGGCTCACGCTACTTTGAGAATACAGACATACCGATATAGCTAGAATAACAACCTATATCGAGGAGACCTGAATAACACTGTTTGATGCGTGTGTTCGTATCCGGGCGATGCACACCTCTGAATGAAAACATTTCCCCTATTGGATAACGTGGACCCTAATCTCTGATGTAATCCCTAACCCTAACAAAAACACAATCAAGTACATACAATACGAACAGCCAATCAGGAAATACCCTACTGGCGGTGCGCTTCAACTGGGATCACATGAGTAGATGTTTATTCAATGGCATGTGACCAACAATCATCCAAATACGAACAGCCAATCAAGGAATACCTTACTGGAGATGCGTTTCAATTCAACCTTCTGTATTTCCGCTTTAGAAACAGTGATTTATGAACACTTCTTTGACACTAGCGCTGCATATTTACCAGTCAATCACTGACAGCATGTTTAGGAATTTGACACATGCTCTTCAATGCATTTAAACAATGGTGAACCTTCTATTACCGCCTTTTTCACACTCTGAAAAACGTCTTGGTCAAATTGACCAAGAGGCGAATCGAATGGGCACCGATCAGAAATCTATTTCCATTTTCGGCTCAGAACTAATAATTTCCTGTTCAAAATCGAGTCAAATATTCTATTAGGGATGGAATATTCGACTAGATTTGGTTGGCTAGATTCAAATGGGCACCGATCAGAAATCTATGACCATTTTCGGCTCAGAACTAATAATCTCCTGTTCAAAATCTAGTCAAATATTTTATTAGGGAGGAAATATTTGACTAGATTTGGTTGACTAGATTCGATTTCTGGTCATTTGACCAGAGTGTCTTTAGAGTGTTCATTTTTGGGGTATTTGCTGTATGACTCGCCAGGAGTCAAACTGCATATCGGATGATGTTACCACTTGATCAAGCAGTGTAGGTCTCCATTTAGAATCAGTTTCGGTGGAGGATCTGGCAGCGGTTCGAAGTTATAGGTTATCTGTAACAGTTGCTGTGAAACATTGCAGTAATGAGAAAGTGGTGGAAACTCACATCGAAGAATAGGAGTAATGCTGAAAATTAGGCAGAGAGAATTACAAGATTTTAGAGATGAAGATACTTTCAAATGATATATATTATGGTAAATATCATGCTGGACATGTTGGCATTTGATTGTGTTGTTCTCTTCTAATAACTATGTTTCCATCACCTGTCCAACATGCGTGAGTTTTGAAGAACAACTAGAAAAGCATCATGTCTCGAATGTTGGAGAGAACAGAGAGCGAGGTGATACAGTTGTGGTGAGGTTGCGCTGGCAATGTGGAGAAGTCATTCGAATTCGACATAACGGTGAACGTGGTCTTTTTGTAATGCATGACATTTTTTGAATGTGAGATGCCTCCTTGAAAGTACAAAGTGTATCACAATGCAGACGTTTCATATTAGTATTTTATTCAATATCATGTGTTTATGAATTCCACTGCGGAAATGGATTCATTTTATCGTCGGGGCGAGGTGAGGTTGCCTTCTGCCTGATTGTACGAAGATGCATATATGCGACCTAAATTGTTTATTGCCCATCGGCAATGTGATATAGAGGCAATTCGACGGCACAGTCTACAAAGTTAGGTTACCAGCGAAATTTCTCCCAACTATACGTTGGGGAATGATTCAACAAATATGCAGCCGATACGATACAATGGTCGTTCTTTGACGCTGGTCAGCACATATAATAACCCTAACCGATAATTAGTAGCTAGTGCTCACGGTTTGAGTTACCAGTTAAGAAATATTGGTTTTACCGGTAATTATTTTGCGGATATTCAACAAATTAACTCATCGCACACAAATATCAAATACATCTGTGCGCTATCAGGAGGTATACAGGATAAACTGTACAATCTGAATGGTGAAATTCTGCGATCGAAAGGGTCTGTCTTATTCAAAATTTGAATGGATTCGAACCCGCGATCTATCGATTGTGAGTTCGGAGGCCTATCCCTACTGAGCTAATCCGCGTCCCCAGGCGGATCTAAAAGCGACATTATTGACTTGGCTTGAAATCATGATTTTTTTACTGCGAATAAGTTTTTTGGAAATAACAACGAACGCATCGCATTTGAACTATAAATTCTCTCTCACACATCAGTCATTGGTAATTTGATAAATCATCAGACTTATTCTCTGAAAATGTTCATGGCGGTGTTTTATGCAAAAACGTTTCTGGTCCCTTATTATCGAAAATGGTTTTGAAGAATATCTCATAGTTATATATTATTAGTATTTCGCAGGCAAATTCATCCAAACATAATTACATGTTAGACGGAGCGCACAATGCACAGACATGAGGGTGAGTTCAGTTATTTGTTGTAACTTTTCGCTCGAAAGATCAACCTATCGTGAGCCTCGAACAAAAACAAACAAACCCCGTAATACAAATATCTGCTGAGGGGAACGAGCTCGCATAATCTAAAATTTACTATTTTCATCTTCTCAAAGAAATTGCACACCTGCGTGCTCCTACAATCCCTTCGGAGTGCTCGCCTCCTGGGAAATCATATACTACACACTTTCCTTATATCTACCTGTCTGGGTATCCTTGGAGCTTGTGAAATGTAATTATGGAACAATAACTCTCAGCTGTTTATCCACCTACATGTTTTGCTATTTTTGGCATGTGTCACTCTTATCATGCAATTTAATTTATACCCAATTAACTCGCGGCTACAAAAGCTTCCATGCCGTAGAGGTTCGGCGAAAAAAATGGTCGGTTGAATTAAAACGTATTTATAAGCAATGCAAGTCAACTAATTACACATGAAGCACCCGTGGTATATGCATCTATATTCTTTCCATAATTTAATTGCCAGTAATTACTGCCTATCTGCGGATGAAAAAAAACATGTTTAGCCAACGCCATTGTGGAATTGAAGAAGGAAGATCTTGAAAGAATTTATTGAATTTCGATTGAATTTATTCAGCAAGAAATTTCATACACTGCATATAACAACAATTGAACGATTAATTGCCCAGGATGACACATGAAAGTAACAAATACTTATTTCCAATGTGGTCCTATGAACAAAAACGATACAATAGGACACAATTTACGGGATTTTTTTTTGAAAAATTATGAATAGAAAATAGTTCAGGACCCAGCTTGTCAAATTCCAGGTCGGACTAACCAGAGACATATGCGTGGTGCTCATATGCGTGGTGACAAGGTAGCACAGAAAACAATCGTTGCTCTACAATCGAACAAAGACCATGGGCGCTGTAAGTTAAACCTCACAGGTAACAATTGAGGCGTAACGAATTAATTAAGTATTTCGCGCAAGAGCTTTACCATTGTTGCACAGAAATCCCAAATGTGTAGAGAAATTCCTGCCATGACCAACTGTGATGTTATCTAGTGCAGGTTTATATATTATCTCGAAGAGTCTGCTAGAAAAATTGGACTGTTACAGATGTCGCTATAGTATCAATAGCATGACTATACCTGAAGAGCTCGCCTAGCCAAACATTTCTATGATGCGTTTCTGTGTATGTTTTTACTTTTTACTACGACTATGCCAGCAGAACGTGGAATAAAAAGGCAGCTGTTTAACATCGTAGAAGCTCACACTCCTTATGAAGAATGTATAGCATATGAATAGTTCGCATCTATATCAGTCTCCATAATCATTATCCCTCTGTACCCGCCATTCTCCGACAGATTTATTACACATTATAAACGTAATTATTCCAGATATCGAATTGAAAGGCGCGGAACGATTTACTGTCAATAGTATTCTTTATTTCTGCTAATTAACGCCCGCTGCTGAATATTTGACAAGAATGATCGGTTCAGAGAATAACTATGGGCCTAATCAACGTTATTCACACATTTGGAAGCATAGTAGCTCAGCTGTAAAATACCAGGCTCTAAGTATCCAGTATCTATCTGGGGTTCGTAATCGCCGCTCAAGCACAACGCATGTTCAGGACGAGTTCAGTAGAGTATGAAAACAAGTTTTTGTACGATTCATATTCGGTGGTACAGTAAAAATGCACGTTAGCAATATGTTGTTTCCTTGTCGAAATTACATTTTCCGGCAGCTGCGCATACATTTCACACAACAGGAGCTTCGTAATGGATGGTGGCTCAATGACATTATGCATTGTTATATTCAATAATACATCCTGAATAAATTATCCATATGTGTTGCTATTGGCGTCACCGGGAGAGGGGACAGGTAGGCTCGTTTCTATTGAAAAACCGTGCGCCTTCAGTAATATTCCTCCGGTTGACTTTTTTTCATATAACTCGAATTTTCTTGGGACGAGAAGAGACCGGCAAACTGCATTGTCTTTGAATGAACAAAATCGCCCCATGTAACGGAACACACTTCCACATGACTAGAAATGGTGGTTGTTTACGCTTGCGTTATGCAATGTTTGCGGAAGCTCTCCACAAACCCGAATGTATTCTTTACAAGGCTTTGAAGACAATCATATAGCTGGGTAGTAACATAGGACATCCGAAGAAGCACAAAGTTTTCATTGTTTTTGTTCCCTGAACAATGCATCCATATGCTTCAAAGCAATGTTGGACAATCAGAAGCACTCTTTCGAAAGCTCTAAGGCTGCCTCCGAAACATACCAATTCGCGTGACTTATGACCCTGTACCACCAGAAACAATTCGAGATACAGCCCTTAGCGTTCCATCCGCAGTGTCATGGCTGATGTAGAGGAGGAAGGGGATTATACTCTCATGAGTAAACCCTCCCCTTCAATGGATCAGTCATTCTTCAGCAGGAATGACCCAGTGGAACTATACTTATTGTGTGGAACGTGATGCTAATCCTTGCTATCGTAAAGCCATGTAATTGTTTCATGTAATGTACACTCGTCGTGTGCGCTGGTGTGTCCTCGGCGGATGTAATTAGAAACAGGAGTCTGTTGAGAAACAACGCAGATCAACGTCTTAAGCGAGACAAACATGAACATATAAGTTGCGAGTTGTGCCTTGGTAATAAGTGATTGGTGTAATAAAATATCGGTGTGATAACGGTAATAGATTGGTCTTCCAACCTGTCTCACTCTTTTAGCAATACGCATAACGTATCCACAGTGCTCTGATATTTGTTTGTAAGTGTTGTTTTATACAGTGATCCAGTGGCAGCTTAGGCGAATGTAACCCTCTCGAATCCAGATATTTAACATCCTACATTTGAGTCTTGTTTTATAGTTATGCTTGCCCACGATTCCGTCCCATCTTGCGGAATGGTCAACCTCAGCCATGCCGATCTAGAATACGATACATGTGAAAACCCCAAAACAAAGAACTGGGTTAACATGGGTAAATTACCACCGTAACGGTGGTGAGAACAAGTTTAAAACAGTTGTCGAGTTGTCTAGCAAGTTGATAAATAAATACTTTTTGGTCGAGCTGGCGGTAGGGTACCGAATAAACAATTTATCAACAATAGTTCATAAGCCTGGTTGGCATTTTTCGTGCACGGACTGCAATCAAGAAATGTATGCTAGTTAGAGCTATGCACCCATAATGAGCGAATGAGTATTAGTATTATTTTCTAACGTTGTTCAACTTTCAACTGAAATATGCCCTGGTAAAAGCGATCGCGCAACCATATATTTTACCAACACATTTTACTATTTTAATAACTAACACACTAGACTGGACAGCAAATACACATGTTAAATGCAAAAAGGCGAATCAAATCCTATTTGTCGTGTTGTTATATGTTTTTGTTATATATGTTCTAACTTCATTTATGTATTGATGGAGAGCGAATTTGGATCATAATTTGACGCACTTCCAGAGATCAGGAACTGATCTACAATTATTTAAGAAAAGGCATGAGAACCATATTTGACGGTTATGTACATGCCGCTTAGAACACGCTGGAAATGCCGTTTCCGGCTATCTGTGTCTGTATTTATTTATGTATACCTGAAAATCCTGTCATGTAGGCTAAATAATACATACGGTATTAGTTGTATTGACTATGAATAGTGAAGAAATTCACAATTTTGGCAATTAAAAGGCTCTATCGAAGCAATATTTCATTTCATATCGCTGAATTCATTATACGGAATTCACAAACATTTACAATGCCGCGAATGACTTGGACAGTTGTGTATATCCAGAGCACCGTCAGGCGGCTATGGAATACTCTTTGTCGGAATGACGTTCTGTTTGAGCGCTGTCCTATTGTGGATTAGAGAAGGCGGGCAAATATTAATAATATCGAGAGAAAACATTTCATATTTATGTTCAACAATTTTGTATGTTTTGTAGCAATTCGGTTAAGACACTTGCTTTTGAATATACAATCGTAGGCGGTATTCCCCCCATACCTTAGTGATGTCGCTTCAGTCACGCAGTGTACGCATATTATTGCAAGCCCCTGTTCTGCATTTCGAAAATTCGAAATACATTTTCATAGACTTTACAAAGGCAAGAACTACAGAGGCAAGAAGGATCGTGTATACGACCATGAGGATTTCGAAACGTGAGCTCCGGAGTACTAGATTGCTGACTCTGCCATTATTCCCTCTGATGACAAAATCATGGTTATATAGGGAGCGTAGCCCAATAGTTATACAATCGTGAGAGCGCCAGCTTACCACCAGGGAATCGAATCCCGGTCGGGTCATACTGAAGACTTGGTACATGTTGCCTTCTCGCTGGGCGCTCAGCAAGAGCGACTGGGACAGGGAAAACGAGAGGTGGGCTGCTTTCTGCTTGTAATTATTACCCCCATGAAAGAGGCGTTCCGTGTACCGGTCAGTAAGTGTAGTATCCAGGTCCGCACTCTTGTTGGACCTTGTATAAGGTTGATCATCTGTACGACAGGTATTCCATAAAATAAGAAAACATAAGCCTAGCGAGTATGTACACAGTGTCACCTCCATTTGTTTTGTTTTGTTTGTTTTGTTTATTTGTGCTCTCATTTCAAGAACAATACAGATGAAAAGGACCAATAGGATAACATGACGAAATGACATAACATTAGAAAGAACAAGAGACACAGGAGCAACACCCATTAGGCCAAATTACCTATGGCCAATTTCCGATGGGGTCCTACAACCAATTGCACACTCAGAACACACACTAAACCAAACTCTCTCGCCTCCACCCGCCCCACACTCTCTCCCACATTCACCTTTGCACCCATCTACCAAAAGGAGCAGGCAGCATCAAACAAGATGTTGTTCCAACCTACCCTTAAAACTATTATTTGATTCAATTGACCTAATTTGAAACGGATGTGCGTCCCAGTCATGGTTATCTATTGAGTGCAACCCATACGTACAACACCATACAGCGCAACACTATACAGCTAGACGCAACTGAGTTGAATCACCTTTGTCGAGGGTACAGCGTATTGACTCGAATCCACAACGAAT
>JAODTT010034311.1:0-10350 GCA_025400115.1 Pentamera pediparva
TGTATTCGTTATATCCGAAACTGGTGCGGCGCCACCACCACTCAGCTGGGACCAAATCCATCGACATTGACACCCCCTTGACATATCGCCATCGCTACGGCCCTGAGTACATACAAGCAGTTCCTGTCCCTCCCACTGACAATAATGTTAGTTCCCCGTGTTCGTATGGTCCACATAAATATAACAAACATAAAAATAAATATGTGGTCGCGATCAAGTCCTCAGTGGTTGCGAAATTACTTATTTCTGGAAGATCTCGCGAATGTGGTGTATTTTGCCATTTTTAGCGATGCTGGCTAAGAATGGTCTACTTCAAACAGGAATGGATCAATTTGACCAGGAATAAGTCACCATACCCTGATCAGAATGTTTTTAGAGTGTACGGGAAACGCTGTTTTCTGCCAGCTGGGTGAGCTTGTCAGCCAAAAAAAAAACTGTACACTACGCGCAAGCCCGTAGTAGCGCCTCACTTAGAGAGTGTTTGCCAAATACTATTATACAACAACCCGACCCAAGGCAAGAGCCACCCCCTAAACCAATTGATGGCATTCACGCTTGCATGAATACAGAAATATTTCTTCATTTAATGAGAATTGATGGAAAAGCAAAAAAAGAACATAGATGGCATGAGAGAAGAAGTGGTGTGAGGTCTTTCGGCAGCTAATTTTCGACAGTTAATTTGGCCCCCTATGGCTGTATGGGTGAAGTTCTAGACACGAACTCGCCTGTGTGGTCAGATAACGCCAAACGAGGGAACCAAAGCCGAAACTATGGGATGGGGAATCCCGAGTGAGTACCGCGGCAGTACCATACATCATGTAATCAAGTATGCCATCAACAATAAATATAGATTTATTCGTTGAATCGGATGGCGACACAAATACTGTGTTTTTAAATTAAACGACTCTCCAAATATCGCCTCCTAATCGCCTTCTCATACCCCGGTTTGCTGGAATGACCAATTTTTTCGACTGATTATTTGGCAGTCAAGACTATCCTGGTCGGGTAATACCAATTACATTAGGAATAGGCCATAATAATTTAGGCGGCAATGTAGCAATGTTTGTCCTTTCTGGTAGCAGAGCGGCGGTCAGGAGGCCCATGCATGACATCACGACGAAAATCATCCCATTGCAATTCGATATATCGATAGCGGTACACCGTCACTATGATATATCAATACAATAATAGTGGCGATATATCGATAACGGTACACCGTCACTATGATACGTCAATACAATAATAGTGTCGCTATACCGATATTGCCGCTTTAACATAATCTCAATACCCCAACACCTTTCAATGCCACAGATGACATATTATCTATGAACTTGGAAAAGCAAGAAGGGAAGCCTGTTCAAAATATCAACTCAATCTACATGTTTTACAGAGGTTTATAAATAAATATTAATGTACTCAATGTATAAAATATACATAGGAAGTATGAGCTCTAACTTCACTGAAATGGGTTACGAGGTCTGATTCCAGAATGAGCCCAGTTTTGGTTGGTTAGTTATTCAGCATTTTTTGAGCAGATGGATAGTTCTCGAGAATACCAACCTTATTTAAGGTTCGCTTTGATACGGGAACTAACAGAAAATTGCATTTCGTGAAATCTTAATACCTAGTTACAATATTTTTCTGAGTAGATATGCGAAATTCAGCCGAGTTCTATAAAAGCATTTTCTACTCGCTGACAAACGAAACATTAATTGCGACGTTACGTTCGTTGCCACACTTTTCTACTAAGAATTTGTAACAACGAAGACTAAATGTAATATCGACTTGGTTGTTACAGTGATGTCTTGATATGTAATGTATCGGCACCTTACTAATACTATCGTGAGATACTGAAGGTGTGTTCAACGTTTATTAATAGCCACGCTTGATAATAGGAACCATACATATAACAGAGGCCTATCGTTTGTAAATTGTTATAAAGTCAGAATTGCTACCAGACGATATCGCCTATTTAAAGAGGCAATATCGTCTGGTAGCAACTCACGAAAAACGACAGCTTGCATGACGTCACTACAAAAAATCATTCCAGTGCAATACATTATCGATATTCGATACGGTGTACTATCACTATATTATGCCAATGCAAAATTAGTTTCAATATACCGTGGAACGATTCTTTGACGTGACGTCATGCAAGCAACGCCGTCGCTTCTCCGCCGGGTGTTGCGAGACGATCGTGCCTGTTTAACGTATGCATTGATTTAAATCAGAAACGTATTCAGCTATAGGTCTACCCTCATAGAATATATGTTATTGAAACACAACATGAACAGTTATGGCGCGAGTTCATATGCAAAAAATGATGTGACATGACGGTCCGTTTAAGGTTAATGTAACGTGTATCGCACCATTGAACATCGTATGTACCAACATTGAAAAAGAAAGTGACCATAGGAAATGTGATTTCTAGTAACGGTAATTATGTCCATCATGCATACTTGTATTCCATAAAGGCACGTCGATACGCTCCATAGAATGATTATCCCAATTATTCAACCTGGATACATTGTAGCATGCACTTTACAGCGGTGTTTTGCCATGCCTCTCTGTTAGTATGAAAATGTATCATGAACGAAAAGAAAACACTCACATACAAGAATATGTGAACATATCAGTTAATGACGATCTGAATAACTTATCACAAAGAATAGCTTCCAACAATTGCCTTGAATATATTGAGCGCGTCATTGTAATTCTTAGTGGTTTTTAATCCCAGCTAGTCCGCATGTCATTTATACCGATGTATCATATTCGATATTTGTTACGCCAACCGAATACTTTATGCGTCATTCGCACTTTATATATTGACTACTGGAGTCATAAGCTTAGTACGAACGATGGTGCTTTTTCTGGCCATGTATTTTGCAGTTGAAGCGCACCTCCAGTAAGGTATTTCCTGATTGGCTGTCCGTATTGTATATACTTTATTGTGTTCTTTGTTAGAGGGTTGGGATTCAATGACGGATTACGGTTATCGTTATTCAGTAAGGGACATTCTTGTTCAGAGGTGCCATTGGCCTTGTTTTTCAACTCTTTTCTTTCCTCGTAGATTCCAGCGGTGCGAACTGCCACCTACTGTAGCGGCCACCGATGTCTCAACTGAGATGGAATCGAGAAAATTCAAAGGTATATTGTACGTCTTTCGTTTTGTATAATCTTCAATATGCAAACGAAACTCACATCACTGAGAGGGGCGCCATTCAACTTCTTCAAGACATCTGGGAGGCGTTGAGCCACTGCTAATGTACGCCTATAGAGATGGAGAGGTGCGCTCAGTACGTGGAATGATGTTACGGCAAACTTATTATTTGCGGTCATACGTACGTATTTGTGTGTGCGTGCGCGCGTGTGTGTGGCGCCATGTTTGCTTGTGAACACGATCAGTGGAAGATGGAGAGAGGTATTGTTCCTATATATGGGTGATTGATTTTACACTGTGGTCTCATATATTCATCAGGTGGCGGGGCTTAGGAGCACAATAGTAAAATGGTAATAGCCTATCTCGACAACCATACTGTATGTGATATTTGTATAACTTGTCTTGATTACATCATGTGTCCAGCAGTTACCACATTTGTGTATTGTTGGGCATTCCCTAATGAGCATGACTATTGGTAGTTTCACTGAGACGGACAAGGTATCCATTACTTCTGAAGGCCTACTTGAGTATATGGTTCCTATTCTTCTTTTTTCGCTGAACTAAATAATATCCATGATCTAAATATAGCAAAATCGTTAATTGCCATTATCTCGTCAAATTTGTCAGTGAGGAGTGCTAGCATTTACGATGGATTATGGTAATGTGTTGTGGGTCCTCATTAATATGTTTAAGGGTCAAGTGAATGAGCGATGATGATGATGATGATGATGATGCTTCAGCATCAGCATCAGCATCATCATCCTCCTCTTCCTCTTCATCCCCCTCATAACAGAGCGCAAAACATAGAAGGAACTGTTGCGGAAGGAACTTCAGTCGGCGTTTATGGCGACCGTTAGAGCAGACTTCATTTCATAAGGTAGAGCATTCTGGAGTCGTGCGGCAGCAGACAATACGAATTTAGCAAATGTTGCGACTGACTGGATCTCCAGGTGCACCATGTAGTGTAAGCTTCAATGAGCTCCACGAGGTGGACAGGGGCAAATTATCCGAATGGCATTGTTCAATAGTGGCAGTGACAACTTTGGGTCTTGCAAGGAACCTCACTACTGCAAGAACAACTGACAAGTTTCAATAAATCCACTGAGGTAAGTAGGGCTTTACTGTGAAATGCTGTCGGGTATATACTTGGAGGATATAAGGGTGATCTGCCTACGTGGTGCGTTGCTCAACTTCCAATGCAGCAAATGATGGGATCTTGACTGATGAATTCACCGCATGCATTCGGTTCTTAAAGGTACAACGCCGACCATCCAAACTTGGAAATTCAGATGGGTCGTGTTGCGTCTTTAGCGACTGCTACAACCGATATAATGTGGCATGGAATGGAGGCATTGTAACAAGGGTGGGAAGTCCTCTGGGTATTGTGGCACTCATTTGACGATGCTCTAGGCTGGTGGGCTGGCCACCCGTGAATCATCGCTTAGTCTCTGTGGCTTTGTTCGGAGCCCTAGTGTTATTCCATCTGACTGGAAAAGGTGACTGATATGAGGGATGGTTGATGCTTGGGACAGGAATAACGAGCTGAACTCCTTTACGATCTTACCCCTATATGTACTGAATTGTGGGGTGGCACAAACTGCGGAAGATGATGCTGCATTGCTCGCATATTTTATTAATTACCTGAACAGAGGAACAAAGCTTTGGGTGTTCAGCTCTAATTGATTTCTTTCTTGATATGTCAGCTTCCAAAAGCTATTCAGTTTGTTTTGGAAGGAAATAATACCATCAGCTTGAGTAACACTTTCAGGTGGACTCAAGGTAATCGTTCTTCTGGGGAAACTGTGATGACGAAACTGCGTGCATGACCTTTCTTTGAGGGAACTGTGCTGTGAGAACCTTAAAATAATATTGTGCATCCTTGACTTAAAAGTCTGACCCTGAGTTCTCCAGTCCATTTATGATTTTGTACGTCTCAATGGTGTCTGCCTTTGCCATTCTGTAGGAAGATCCAAATGATGAAACCTGGTCTCATACGGCAGGTCACTAATTTCAGAAACGAGTTCGGTGACTCTCCTTTGAACTTTTTCTAGATGAAGTATGTCCCTCTCTAACAGTGGATTCCAAATTATATCCCATACTCACCAGGTTTTCATGGATAATGACAAACGACTTCCTATTCAAAGATGAGAAAGTTATCCTAGTCAGACATGATTTGCTGCTTGCTTGCCTTCCTGAAAATGTCAGCAAAATGATGTGAACATTTCAGAGAGAGGCCAACTCATAATTATTCCACTGGTTCACAAGATAACTGATTAACTAGGACATGAAGTAATCTGCCGTAGAATGTCCAGAGCCGAAATGCATAACACATCACTCCTCCGTGTTAGAAGGTAATTGCCATATAAACCGGAAACGTATACACCCGTACATTTTTGTCGCACACATGTCCTGTGCTGTCTCTAACTGAACTTTGAAGATATTCATGAATATATAAGTTGTACTGTTAACATGTTGCTTGCTCACTGTGTATATGTAGTCTGTAATCTTGTTCTATTGCATAGCAATCATTCTTTGCTGTGACGTTCTGTATGGTATCTTCATTGGAGGGACGGATGTGTTTCACAATTGACTTTCCAAGCTTGTGCGTTCGCTTCAGAACACACTTTAAAACATTGTTTAGTAATTAATCAATTTTCCACGCACTATTCTGACCCCGCTTTTCAAACGCTAACCGCGCAATGTGTCAAATTCATAGACGAGCTGAATATCACATATTCATCCGCCAGAGTGAATAAACGTGTTTCAAAATGGGTCCAGATATTGTTTGGAAGAGTGAATAATTCCTGAACACCATTTTTAGAGACAGTGTAATTATTCCAGAATAATAAATATAATAATTTGACCGCCAAACACATGTTGTACAACTGGAAATGATAGGTCTTCCATAACAACGTTGAGAGAGCAATATAATGTACCACCATTTCTGCCAGTAAATATTTTTAAAAGCATGGTTATCATTTTATTTACTGCAACATATCATAATGTTATCCTGGCAACAGAGAATGCCATGTGCAAATATCAGGAAAACATGTGTTCCGTCCCATCTCCATTTTTTTATCTTTCATTGGTGACCCCCCTCCCCCGCCATTAGCTACGTATTTGTGTTCACGTAACTCTCTTTTTCCCTGTTCCCTCTCTTCTCTCTCATTTTACCTCCTGTCTCCTTCATTTTGACGTATATTTAGTGCAACGTACTGCTGCTGCTGCTAATAACAACATTGAGTGGAATGCATTTGTTCACGTTATTTAAGGATTTGTGTGTAAACTCCCACAACCAACAACTGATATTTATTTCTCAGTTTCCTGGTTGTGCGCTGGCCATTACTTCGATCTTTGCTCAAGGACGTGGGAGGTAAGTATTCATTGAATAATTACGAACGTAATCTTGAAAGAGACAATATCGTCTCGCAACACCCAACGAACAATGACGTTTGCATGACGTCACGACAAAAAACCGCCCACGGTACATTGGAATCAACTTTGAATTGACATATCGTAGTGACGATATACCGTACCCATGAGGCATTTCCCCCGTTGGGGGTTTTGTTAGCACCTGCACGGTCCATTGGAAAATATCCATAAACAATCAGCCACATGTGGGGTGATTAGTGCCTGGAGCGCTTTCCATTAATTGGTAAACCCAGCTTCCAGGACAATCACTTTATTGTTCTCACCATATGCCCACAGGGTCTGTTGGGCAGTATTGTCGAAAAAAATCTGTATTGGGTAATGAAATGGTGGTAAGATGAAAGAGGCTGGTTTCCCTCAAATCCCCCTGCGAGCGAGTATTCTGAGGGACTGAGAGCAACGGTGAAAACACAACATGCGATATCGAATTTCACAAAGACGGTTTTCTTCGTGACGTCATCCAAACGCCGCGTTTCTCCTTCGCCCGTAGATAACAGGCGATATTGCCTAGGCCCATATGAATGTTGCAACACACAATTACGTTCACTCTTATTTGGACGAAACAATTTTGAACAACGATTCACATGAACATCACAAAAAGACTAAATGCAAAATGATGCGTAATCATAGGTCAACATTGAGCTGTTTGATCTTCGCACGGTTTGGTCAACAAACTGGGAACTAAAATCGTGGAACATAAAACACGTATGTTTGTTTCCTTGACAATTTTTTGGGTAAAAATGGTTTGCACCACAGACGTAGATAAATATTAAACTTTCAACCAACTTTTTTGACTCATTTTTCGTTGAAATAACCCTCCAAATGATGAAGAATTATTGGAATTCAGGTGATATTCGCCTTCCGACAGGCTATATGTGACCTCAAGGCCAATTACGAAGCCAGCACCTTGCCCTATTCACAGCCATTTTCGGTCAGTCAGTATGCAGTCGTTCAGAGCCACGAAAACAGTAATGAAGACTAGTAATGACTAGTAATGAAGTGCCAGAATTGTATAGCTGAGCCTGACCAATAGCATATTGAGCATATTGAGTGGTGTCTTTCCACGACTCAATAGCCGAATGACGTACTCGAAGACTAATATTGTTCTAATATATTGCATAGGTGTGTCTTCCCATGACCCAACCGCTAATAAAGCATGATTCCTTTTCATGCGGTCCTCACAATACGTTTATAAAAGGTCAATAGAAATGTAAACTCACATATTTCGAAATGCAACAGATCGATCGCTTTCGAACTTACATAGGGGGCCTAGATAAAACAGATTCACACTAGGACGGCGACCTTACGGCGCGCACTGACCAAAAAATCATCGAAGCGCAGTAACAGCGCCGCGAAGTCGCATACAGCACCGTGGGGTCGCAGTAGGAGCGCCCTCGGTAGCGGTTTGGGGCAAGCGCCGAGTCGAACCACGGTAACGGTGCGACTGCGACCCCACAGTCTTTTGCGATACCACGGCGCGTTTGTTAATTCCATGCCGCTCGAGCGTCGACAGCGTCGCTCCCGCTGCGACCTCACGACGCTCCCGACTGTGACTATGGCGACCTTCTGACGTTTGCACTGTGATCTCAATGCGACCCCGTCTGTGTGAGCCTATTGCGCATGCTCCGTCTACTAAGGACCCTGAACACGAATTTCCCCCATTGGATAACGCTGACCCTTATCATAAATTCAATCCCCAACCTTAAAAATAACACGATCGAATCTGTACAATACGAACATCCAATCAGGAAACACCTCGTTGGAGGTGTGCTCTTACTGCTTTCAGAGAGTACAATATATTCACTTGGTCGCAATGAGCGCAGTGGCTGCGCTGTGAGAGTTCCGCGGGATGGCATTCAGCGCGTTTGCAGTACCGTGAGGTCCCCGCATGAGCGCAGCGGAAGCGTGGTGAGGATGCCGTATAGTAAGGACAATTTTCGGCGCCTGCAATGCGCTCTGCCAAAAATGAGAGCTCTGTAGGGATTACTGTGAACTCGTCGAATAGTGTGACAGGGGTATAAATATCAAATTTGTAGTCATCAAATTCGTGTTATCAACATTAGTTGCTTGGGTCTAATGACGTCACAAGTGAAACCAATTTATTATCGCGAATGAGTTTATACAATATATACAGATTGTCATTACCCCATAAGGGAGAAGGACCAGCTAATTTTTATCTCCGTCTCCGATGTCGAGGAATGATTGCACCTATATATTCTTTTTTTGTGAATTATGTATCAAGTCAGGTCCATCGTTTTCGTGTGACCAGAGTATTGACTCTGCGTGATGCCATGGAGACATTGCGCAATGATAGGTGACATGTCCTCCTCATTGCACTGTCTTATCGACTGTCTAGGCATAGCCTGAAAAATATGCAACTATCCGCACACTTTGCGTGATGTGGGGTCTCTAACGTGATCCAATTGCCATATGAAGCATAATTTTTCAGGAGTCCACCACAATCAATGAATTGCAGCGCTGACGCAATGAAAACATTTGCTTTGAAGAAACTGTTGCGTGGGCCCCTTCGACTCAATGACACATCTATATGTTATCCAACTTTGGAAATGGACAGTAAAGACAATTTTGGAAACAAATTACGTTGTCTCAAATCGATAGTTTTAGTTGGTTTGGGAATCACTTACTGGAATAATCGGTCACAGAAATATAGTAGAGTAGACCAGAGTATTGACTCTGCGTGATGCCATGGAGAAATTGTGCAATGATAGGTGACATGTCCTCCTCATTGCACTGTCTTATCGACTTTCTAGGCATAGCCTGAAAAATATGCAACTATCCGCACACTTTGCGTGATGTGGGGTCTCTAACTTGATCCAATTGCCATATGAAGCATACCTTTTTCAGGAGTCCACCACCATCAATGAATTGCAGCGCTATCGCAATGTAAACATTTGCTTTGGAAAAACTGTTGCGTGGGCCCCTTCGACTCAATGACACATCTATAAAGACAGATAAAGACAATTCTGGAAACAAATTACGTTGTCTCAAATCGATAGTTTTAGTTGGTTTGGGAATAACTTACTGGAATAATCGGTCACAGAAATATAGTAGGCTGTAAATGATATTGCAAATCATTTGTCCGTGAGTTTTGCAGCAGAGTCACTTGTCAGCGTTTGAACTCCTGAAATGGCACTTCCAGATGGTTGCAATTAAGTTCGGTAAATGCTATATCAAACGATCCAGAAGGGATGATAAGCTAACATTTTCTTGGAACGCTTCGCGCCTCTAAAGGTGGCGCTCCGCTATGATATTCAATGTTATGCAGTTATCCATCATTGAGTTGTATACTAGTAGTGGGTAGTTGCTATTTAGTTCTGCAGCGGAGTCCCTTGTCAGGGGATGAACTCCTGAAATGGCACTTCCAGGTGGTTGCAATTAAGTTCGGCAAATGCTATATCCAACGATCCAGGAGGGATGATAAGCTAACGTTCTCTTGGTACGCTTCGCGCATGCAGAGGTAGCGCTCCGCCTTGATATTCAAGTTCATGTAGTTCTCCCCGATCGAGTTGTATACTAGCAGTGGGTTGTGGCTATTTTGTTGGCCGTAGATGCTGTATTGCAAATCATCTGTCTGTGAGTCACTTGCCAGGGTTTGCAATTAAGCATGGAGGCATGATAACAAACTTTTTCTTGTTACGCTTCGCGCCTCTAAGGCCCTAAAAAAATATGAATGTTTTACCTCCACGCCTCCAAAAAATGTGCGTCGGGCGTTTTTTTTTTTTCTTCTTCTTTTTTTTTCT
>JAODTT010034422.1:0-15515 GCA_025400115.1 Pentamera pediparva
CATTCGACCAATTGACCTCATTTGACCTTTTGACCTCGTGACCTTGATGGCTCATTTCTTGTGACAAGCAGATTCGTTTTGTTGAGACAAAGCACAATTTCAATTACACAATTCACTAACCTACTATGACACCCCTATCACAAGTTATCACAAGTTATGAACTTCTGTGAAAGGTCAGGACAGCCTAAAACATTGTAATGTAGATGAATCTGACAATGACATCTTGACAATGAAACATTTTAGGGAGTGCCATAATGAAAAGTTTCGTTCGTCTGGGCGAACTACATCTGGTGACCTACTTCGACCTCATTTGACCTTTCGACCTCTTGACCTTGAGGGCTATTTTTTATGATTACAAAATGTGTTTTGTTGGGAGAAACCACAAAGTAAATTACACTACCGTACTGTGATACTCATATCACACGCTACCGGTATCTCGAATTATTATCATTTGTGGAAGGTCGAGAAAGCATAAAACCCTGCAATGTAGATTAAGTTGCAATCAGATTGGTTGCTTACTTTGCTACCAATCATTTGAAGGGATTGCTTGGGAATTTGTGTTTATCATATCTGTCCCCGAACATATCTGTGGGGACTGATTTCCATCGCATTTAACCTAATTTACCTTGGACCTTCGTGGCAATTTTATATTGATGGGCTTGGTTTTGCTCAGACAAACCGAAAAGCATGAAGTAGCAAGAAGGGGTTGGGGTGGCGGTTTGATTGTCAATCTGATCAGGGTTGCACTATGAAAATCATAGCCTACCAAGCAGATGTCGCAGCCGAAATTATTTACTATCTGAGCGAAGTGGCAATGCGGTAAGCATATAGCCTACCAAACGAATGCTGGAATGTTTTCCCCTGTCATTGTATCTCTAGTCTCGTGAATATTTGTCTGAAATGTTCTAGTTTTGTTTCCTGACACCACACTTTCAACTGTGACGTACACATATCTAGTACTGCCACAAGATGTGAAACAGAATCAAATCCGGCAAGGAATCACTACGCATTCTTGCGCTCTTGTTCAGACAGGGTATCTTTCAGTGGAATATCCCTCGCTATCCACTGCCTGAGAAAACGTTCGTATAGATACTTTGTAGAGATGATAACCGCGGCTTCTAATTTCAGGACTACGGGTTCAGGATCTGGGTCGGACAGTGAAAATGTCGTCCAGTTTCCAATTTCTGAGATGCAATGACCTATCTGCAATATCTCGATGATAGACGTCAAGTAAAGTGCGTTAGTTTGCGCGAAACTGACATTGTAAGCTTGGCGTTTGTATAATTTAAGGAGTTCCCACAAGGGAGGATCGTTACAGCAAACGAAAAACCTCTCCCTTCCAATATGTTAAATTGCTCTAAAGGCCAAAGGTCATATAAATATGACTTCATTTAATATTGTGCTTCAGGGTTAGTACACTAAGGTAATCAAAACCGCAATTCGTGATTCAGCCGATAAGTATGCGAAATGAGCAGCAACTGTCATAGCGCAAAACGCCCTTTGACGTCATGGGGGGAACACGAGAACCTCTGTAACACAAAGTCAATACGAAACATGTACTTTTTGAAACACTAGAACAAATGAACCATGGATGGGATCTACATCAAAACTTACAGAATTGTTCACAGAATATGACAGGATAATCTCATTCATTCCTTTTTAAATATCACTTTCCGTCTTCCTGTTATCAAGATGCGACATCTCAGCATTAGGTATGTAGAGTCTATGTATGAACCTCGCGTCGCCCCCCTACCGTGACGTCAGCAATTCCCAAAGGTAAATTGAAATAACTCAGCAATGCAACATATTAGAATATTAAAATTTGGGGTGTATGTTTTCACGTGCCCGCTTCCCACCTATGCTAGTTGAAAAAAATATGTTACATGACTTGTGGCCTACAAGGATGAAGCGTGTGTTATGAACGTTTGATGTAACATCTGAAGTTACCGCTATGACTATTTAATTCAATGAACTATATTCCAACCTCGTTTGTGCTGAAAATAATTAAGTAACTCGCTACGCTAACAAAGTTTACAGAGGAGAGTATCATAAAATATAGACAAGAATAACATAATACAGAAACGACTTCAGTGATAGTGTAATGAGAGAAGTTTCAGGTAATTTGTAGTGAAAATACAAATAACTTAACAATTTTCAACACTGTGGTGATCCAAACCAATTGGTACCAACTTGTGATATAATTAATGTGACGCATTGTAGACATCTCAAGTATATTGCTGATAGACCTACATGAGTGTTAAATTAGTAGCATTAATACCTTACGAGACAGTGTTATGTAAGAAAAATCGCGGAAGTGGGTGGTGAGAGGTTAATCCGTTCATTTTCCTGCCGGCTAAACAAAATTCACAATAGTTCAGTCGCTACTACCGTGATCTCAACAGTATGTCTGTCACATGTGGATGGTTTCTGCACGATCTTGTGTGTATACAGGACAGAAGTGAATTGCAACCGACGAGGATAACTAACTAACTAACTAACTGACTGACTGACTAACTGACCGACCGACTGTAATATACACGCCAATGTTCCGAACTGGCAACAAACAACTGACTGACTGAGAAATCATAGGATCTCATCGTCGCTGTTTCTTCCAGAAACCCATATTGCTTCCATTATCTAGTAATGATGTTCCATTAGACGACGAAAGAAGGTTATTCAATTTGGAGAATTTGGTTTAAGACAGTCAAAGCTTCGGAAATAGTCGCAAATGTCAAGTATATTATTCATCATCAGAGCAGGAAATGATGAATGGTTTGGGAAGCGTTGGAGCATTGGGTTGTACTTGACAATTGACAGGTCGTAACATTTACCGAACAGTCGTTTTATATTTCCAAGGGCTTGCCGCGGGAACTCAATGACAGAACGCCTACTCACGAATTATAAATGCGAAATACCGGGAGAAGATGAGGTCAAGAGCAGAAGTCATCCTAGGGCGTTCTGTGACATTTGTGGCACATCGCTGTCGGCACTGAGTCGTTTTATTCCATTGCCTTGCTAGAGACGAAGGGTGTACCAGCAGCATTAGGTCATACCGAACAGGATGCATGGGCGAGAATAAGACTGCTTCGCTGGAATATTGCAGTTTTCACCAACAGGTCGATGGAACCATTCTCTTGGCCTAAATGCCCCCAAAGTGTAACGCTCGCTTTGGTTGTGTGAGGATATAGAAACCCAATCTGTAGACTGCATGTTTCGAGGCCAAAAGAGTCAATGTTTCATTTGGCCAACTCTCTCGTTATCCTCTCGCGTTAGGCTGTATAAACCACTGTTGCTTCAAAACGATAAGTGAAGATATGAACATATATTTTCCCAAAGTCATCAGAAATGACACAGTAAAACATGGGATGAATTGGTTCTGTTTTCGAAATAGGTGACAGGTCAAAAGTAAGCCGTTATAATAACGCTTTGCGTTATAAGATGCCAAATCAGACATTAGGAGGAATTGGTTTCAGGTTTGCAAATTAGCGGAAGGCTCGCGATGTTCGAAGGCCGACTTGACAGTTTTACTAAAAGAAGAGGGAGGATTTCACACCCAAGTACTGCATGTGCAATAACCCAGGAGTATCTCATGACACAACCAAGGTATCCGTTCCTTGAAAACTATGACTTTGAAGTTGTATTCGCCAGGTCAGATCAGGCTAGAGTATTCCCGGTACCACGTGCGAAAAAACTAAGAATATCCGGTAGCCAGGTAGCAAGGTTTTAGCGACAGATAGACAAAGAGGTTCAAACAGAGGTCATAAGTTCGGGATAGATATTTAGTGTTAGGATATTTTTTCCCAGTTCCGATCTCAAACGCAATCTTATCCAGTTGTGATAAACTGATCGCATCCTCTGTACACCAATACTCAAGCGCAGCACCACACAAAACGACGGTAGATTGTATTCGGTATATATCTCGACCACGAATCGAACCCAGATCTCGCTGTATGGGGTCTGCGCAGTCCGAGTTGCGGATAGTAGAACTACGATAGGCCTAAGCCACGGCGTTCAAATGTTTCTATCTATTTCACAATTACTGCGTATGAGAACGCATCATTTGAGATGTTGTACTTCATTCCATTGGGCAGAAAGACAGGGCAGTGATTTACACATGTATAGATACATATTGTAATTTATATTCACTGTTCTGACACTGCTGGTTTGTTCCAGAAAACACATCTGGGAAGCACACCAAATTGGAAATATTTCTCTCGACCCCTGGGATCTCAAAGTGGCAGTGATTCTGAGCCAGTTATCACATTTACTGCGTGAACAGGAACTTCTTGGGAAATGTAAAGTGTTTCAATCAACGCTTGTATGAAATCCGAGTTTGTAAACGGAGATCACTAGATGAAAGCTGACGAGCAGCAGGAACAACATACCACGGAACGTCTGCTTTACGTGGCGGCCGTAGATAGTTGAATGCCAGAACACTCACGAAGTTCCAATATGACGGAACTGGATACAATTGGACAAAGCTGGTCAAAATGAAGATTATAAGGTCAAGAGCATAGGTTACTTACATAGGATACTTAGGGCTCATTCGAAATTTCTTAGCTCATTTATCACACTACTTTCTTGAATGACAGGCCAAAGGTCATGCAACAGATTGTCTTCAAACTTGCATTGATGAAAATATAATTTCACAGAACCACCTCCACACCCACAATTTGAAGGATCTGGCATGTTGCCTTGCTAGGATATGTCAAATTGCAACTAAATATACCACCTTTCTCTATGTCGTGTCGTGTCCACTGGCTATCCGCTGGCTATCAGTAGAGCTACAGTACAGCTATTCGGATCATGTGGACTGCGACGCCCTTGATCAAATGAAAGTATTGTTTAGGGCCTGTTACATTATACACATGCAAAGAACCCACCACTGGGAGCGTGCCCAGCAAGTTGAACTCCTGAACGTTTAATGCAGTGATCAAAGATAAGAGCTGACTTAACCAGATACCGGCAAACACTCACTACTGAGCACGTCGTAAAATCAGTCTAAAATTTTCTGCCGGATATAGGGCTGAATAGTGATGTTATTGTTCCATTCTAATATAGCTGAAACCTCTACGTTCATAAATTCAATAATTCAATAGCACTAGGTAGTAGGCACTAACTTGTCGAGTAATGTAAAGGGAGGGGGAGCTCGGAACAGTCGTATGAATTCATTTCGCGACTAAAGGTTTGGTTTTATTAGCTGTTTAGCAAGCTCCGACCTTGATAGCAACATTCCCTCTTAGTTGACTTACGTGCTTTACGCCGCGTGATCAAAGTGGTAGGCCTTTCGTCACAACTGTGAGCAAATATCTTCACTAACGTAAATTGATGGAGAATTTACATCGTACAAATCACGGTATCAGATATTATGTCACATACTTTTTTGCTGTCAAGACTTCTAATCACATAATTTGAAGCACCCAAACCCAATACTCAATACCCAAGCCCCTGCATGAACCGACGTACTCAGTCATAGCTACACTTCCCCTTTTCTCACCATAGGTTTTCTACACACGTCGGCGTTTAGTAGTTCTGGAAAAAAGGGGCAGGAAAATCGCTCTGCCTCACAAAACTCATAAAAAACCGCCATTGATAAAAACTGCCAAGCAACCTCAACAGTCACATCAACGCTTACTCCTGTTTAGCGGAAAGACAACCCCATATGCCCAATTAATGTTCCATCGAGTATCGTCACTTTCACTATACATACCTTCAACCCGTACGTTGAACATTCCGAGGTTGCAGAACAGGATGTGATTTAAATTTTACAAAGTGGCTGAAGATTTCATCGTCCGTCTTAGGTTGACTCTGAGTGACCTCCTGGAGAGAAGGATGCTAATAGCACAGTTGGAAAAGAGTATTCAGAGGATGATGAATTTGAATTTACTTTCGAAAGAAGCATGTGTCAGAATAAACCTCAATGCTCAATACTGCATGCTTAGTACCAGTACTAAGATGTGTGCCGGTGTGTCATAGGGAGAAGTGTGCCAATCAGGGTAATACAGGATCTGCGTGGTTTCTCACAGAAACTACAGGAATCGTTTAAATATCGTTCATAAAATTAAAAGCAGCAGTGTTCGTCAATACTATTCATATTATTTGGGTTTCCAGTTTCGAAGACCATTGGTAATATAGTAGCAAAATGTTCCCTATACTTCCTTTGACAAAATCCTCCAGCTAGACTCAATGATCAACTGGCTGTGAGCGTCAACATTCAGAACAAGATACAAATAATTTTTAAGGTTCTCCATCCATGTACCAAAAGCAAGACACTTCGTTTTAGACACACATTCACGATCAAACTCCTAAAATTCAGACACAGCTAGTTGATCTGCATTAAGTGGTTAAGTGACGCATTCTTTCGAGGATAATAAAATACTAAAATACTACTGATAGTATCGGGTGTATTCAGGCAGTCACAGATAATAAATACTAATGATTGAAGGGATAGTAACAATACCACGATCTTTGTTATGGGATCGCTTCATCAATTATAAAGTTTGATACCGCTAGTACACAGCCTAACACGTTCTCTTAATCTGAGAATCTGAACACGTCATATCGGAAGCAATAACAATAATTGGACGATAAATCGGATAGCAGTCCGTTGAATAGAAACTGAGTGAATATTAGAGGTTTGCGCGATTTTACATCGAGTGGGTTCCTCGGATATTGAATCAGGTCCTTCCTCATTCTTGCGGGGTGTTTCATCCAATGAAGGAAAAATTGAATGGGAGTGCAATGCGACATGGTTTGCGTGTTAATGGCCCTTTTAACTGTTTAATGACGGGCACAGTTACGCACAAAACTACACCGACGAAATCTACCTCTATAATTAGAAATATGAACAGAATCTCTGTTCGGTGATACATAACATTTGCCAGCAAGCACCAAAAGACTGATATTTGGTATAACATTGGAAAGTGACTGTCACTTCATTCATCCAAGCGAAGACTATCAAAGACTACCTCGAGAGATTAGGAAAATGCAGTACATGTGCTACATTCTGAAACCTCCAGATACCTCCCGGAGGGGAAGCAGATGCCGCGAATATCACCAAAAAAAATGGGTTTTCACGGTCCGGCACAGACTGCTGAGGATATGAGCAAGTAAGCATACGTTTGACGATTTACTCCCCTGTATGTGAGCATATGTGGGGTCCTCTTTAAATTTGGGAAAAGAAACAATCATTTTTAGACGTATGATATTCACAGCATAAGTTGGGGAAAACTATACTTTGGAATAATGAATTAGGGTGCCTCTGAACATTACGAAACCAGATGCATAATCTATGTCGCACACTTAGCCTAACGTATTCCCATATATTCCTCAGATGTATTTATTTTCCCCGGGTCTCTCTAATATTTCGCTGTTATACGTTTTCCATCAAGCCACAGTCGTTTCGCCAGAGGGTGTTCCTCATCATCGATTTGTTGACATCGTTATTCCGAGAAAGTCTCGATTAAGTGGAGGCCGTTGGAACATGAGCAGAGCTGTTGAGAAAAATTGTTCGACTTCGTAACTCATAAGAATAATAAGATATGGCCTCCCGTCGTGAGCGAATAATAACCTCCTTCCTGATTAAGTGATGAGCAGTAATTTGGTTGCTGAGTATGTTTCAGTGGAGAAGCACGATTCGCGTTTATGCTACACTACATCATAGACTTGCACGGGCTACATCTTCATCTTGGGGAGTGCGGTGCCATTTTATACTTCTTGATAATGTCGTTGTATCAATGCAGCCATGGTCGCGTTTGCATATAATTAGGTGTCATTATATTTATTTATAATTTGGTGAAGTGATCATTGTAAAAAATTCAGATTGGATTGTTGTTTTTCATACAAAATCAAAAGTAATTAATTGTTTAAAGTAAAACATCATAAACACAACGTGGATAAAACAAGAGTGTGGCCTCTCGTGAATGGTAAATCAGGCAAGTAGGCAAAAGCAATCCCGCAGCAGCATAGTGCACGTAGAACGCTGATGAATAGGAAGCCCGGCTTATATTTTTTATTGAAATATAATGGTTCTATAGAAATAATTATTCACCTTATCAACCGTGTGTCATGCCACAACCAATGCCACACAGTGAACACCTGTTATATAAGCTAACATGTGTTTGATTTCGCTCATAATTCCCTAATTAACTGTAAACTTAACGAAGCGGCTGATTAGCCACCTGAATAAAAGTCCGCGGGATCAATCGAAGGACCTCGGCAGGGCAATTGGTCTCTGTCATTTGCAGTGTTTCACTAAATTAAAAACAAGGAATGGATCACCGCGATATGAATTGGATATCATTTTGAGATACAGTATGTATACTCAGGTGCTGATGTTTGTGTTGAAGGTCCTGGTCCAGATATGGATGCGCTGTTATAGGCAATCTGATTGCATTCGTACCTCAACGAGATCTAATCAGTGACGATGTGCGACATTACGAAGCAATGGTGTCTGCTTAAGTGATGACACATCAAGATTTCAGATCAAATAAATTCTCAACGTGAATCGCGTCCTCTTCGAAAATGGTGAAATGTATTTTGGCGCCGTCCTTAGTTATTGATGACAGTTAGTGTCAGTGAGGAGTCCATTCCACAAGTGTCAACGGAAGTCAGTAACTGATGAGAGTGTTTCGACTATTAACAGTAATGACTATCTAGGCTTGAGTGTCAGATGGTAATCTGCATGTATCAGGATACTTCTAATCTCACGGTAATGAGGGTATATCTGGCGAGTCATCTGGTAGGGTTGCAACTGTTGTTTTTCTGGGCAAGTTTTTAATCAGAAGCTACAACAATTTTTCATAGCCTATAAGCATTGACAAAATCAATACCCATATCTGTATTTAGCTACTCTATAGGGGAGTCAAGACTTTGATTGATTCATCGGATTGACGTTGAGACGGTTTGATGCAACTATGAACCGAAATGCCTGTATCACTACAAAAATAAATTGACATCAATGTCTGGTACGGTCAGTTATGAAATGATCCTCATCTGGACCTACTTCAGCAACAATCAACGAGACATTCAGCCTTTAAGCTAACATCAGGCGAAAATGTACACCAACTAGGAGACGATGAGTGTTTTAATTATATAATCTTTTCAGTCGTTGTTGCAATTTCTACAAAACCTCCGTCCTGGAAATACCGCTCACCTCCGAACCTCAGCGGCTATAACAAAAGCAGCGTAAGCTATTTGGACAGCAATCAACGTTGAAAACGAATTCGTCCCTTGGGGCTCAATGAGTGGAAGACAATCCTCTCGTGTAAGAAGCCATCACCAGTTCATGTGTACGAGTTCCGCCTTTTCGGCATTGAGAATGGATGTGGCCTCTCTACTTATGTGTCTAATGAAGCTTTCACGGGGGCACACTGAAAGGTTATCAACACTTGCAGTTTCAGAGATAGTTGCATAGCTTCGATGGCAGCATTAGGAGCAAATCAATAATATATCTCACGTTTCGTGAAATTCGGATCTGCAGCATGTACGACTCGAAAAGGGACCATAGCCTAGACTTCTAAACCCTGACAATGATTTGTGTAAGTCAGAGGAATCTATGCAGTCACGACAGTATGTATGTGTGTGTGTGTGTGTGTGTGCGTGTGTGTGTGTGTGTGTGTATGTAACGCATGGCTCGTTTATTAACACGATAACTTGACTCCACCTGGTTGAATAAAGTTCTTACTCGGTATGTGGGTTCCCCAAAACGAGTAATGATACCTATCGTTTTGGGATCAGGTCATAGGTCAAATGATGACACACGAGGTCAATCTTTGAAATCCTTGCGTTGTGTCCAGAATGATTGGTCCGATCAGGCTGATATTTAGTTTGTAGCTTTCTCGTGGGGAGTACAAGAACCCTATAAGAAAGCTACATACTAAATTTCAGCCTGCTCGGACCGAGCATTCAGGACTTATCGTGTTAACAAGGCAAACATCAGCTCTAACAGATGGGTCTATGAACATCGATTCAAAAACTCTGCTCCCGAATTGAAGGAACTATTCTGCCTACTCATATCAACATCGCGGCACCTACTACTGTCTCGTGAGGATGGAAACACGATCCGTAACCTACAGTTTCGTGCTCGAAGCAGACACGCATTAAATGTTATGTATTCCAAATTCCATTCATTAGCATCTCGCCGAAGTATTCCTGAGAGTAATTAGATGCGAACTCAGACATTAGGAAGAATTGGTTTTAGGTGAGCCTCGCCTCATCAACCAGCGTCTTGCCAATCACAATCAAAGAACACAGGACGATTTCACCCCGAGCAGTTTTTCATAAGCAGGGAGTATCCTATATCATGCCCATCCATAGTATATGTTACTGATATCGATGGGTTTGAAGTGACTATTAGTAGCGGTATTTTTCAGGTCAAACCAGGCTAATCAGCTACCAGTAGTCGCACCCGGACCTCCCGAGTCAGTGTAGATCGGATTCGCAAAAGCAGAACAACAGCGTGGTCAGAATATATGTCATTCAAATGGTTCTCAATGTTCCGCAATTTGTATGAAACAATATTTGAGATGTTAGACCTAATTCCGATTTGATATGTGCGTATACGCCAAAGTGCACGTTTGTTCCAGAAACCATAACTGGAAAGTTTAGAGAATTCTCTTGACTCACAACAGAATTCGCCCATTGTGCACAGGGCTGGTAATTGTGCACTTCGAGAATGCCGACGATTCCGAACTAGTTGGCTGAAATCGGAGTATAACAATCACCGTGAACAGAAAGAGCTTTGTGGATACAACTGTCGAAAATATCAAGTGCTTCTATCAGGCCCAACGCCAAACACAAATTAGTAATTTGTGATATTCGCGCGTAATAACGGAGATCCCTAGGGAGCGACACAAAGTTCCTATGTGAGTATTAGTGACATTTTCCTCTGAGGTGTAAGCCTTCGTCAAGTCGTATCAGAGGCATCAACAAATGGGCGTAAAACGTTATCAAACTTCAACTGTAACTGATTTGTTTGCGGGGCCATCCGTCTTACAGACAGGACAGCGATTAGACTGATTCGGCATTCATCAAATGAAAGATGCGGTACAGGAATGTTACGACGTGTTATCAAGCATACGATGTATAGAAGTCACCAATAGGGGACTAGAGGCTTGCACAGTGAGTAAAAATCACAAAGCATAAGTTTGGGACGTTTGCTTTGGAGGTCAGGAGGTGTTCAGATGAGTGTTATATTTGGTCAATGAAATTGGATAACACATTAACATGATCCGATTGCCAAATCAATTACGTTGCTTGCACCCACACTGTGCATCCGCTGTGGTGTCGTGAAGAGCTGACTCACCAGACACCAGTGAACATTCCAGACGATTGTGACCTACTGCTGACAACATGCACAATTTAATTCGCTACCTTTCTCGTAATTCGTAAATCCGTCAAAAATTCGTATATTTTGGAATGTTGTGATTTCGATTTGACTATAGCTGAAACTACTTCGGAAGATGTGATGTATCATTTCAACATTACCAGGAATGTCATTTATGGTTCTATGAATTCATTTCACAATAAGGTTGAAGATCTATCAACTATTCGGTGTGCTCAAACTTCTTTGATGTGAGCAACATTTCTGGCTCACAAGACTATAACACCACGTAGTCAAAATATTGTCTTTGGTCACCAATGTGACCTGCATTAGTGTAGAAAGAGACAATTTAGCTTTTTCACAAATTGTGAATATGGATGCTATCCCACATGTTCAGTCAGTCTCTAATATTTCGAGTCACTGACGGTTTTACTCATTGTTCTGAGAGCTGGTTTCTACACCAGGCCTATTAATTCCGCAGATGTGTCACTTTGTAGTTCTACAAAACAGAACCAAAAAATTTACTCCGCTTGCAAAACTAATGATAAACCTGTCCCCAATAAGAATTGACGCGGTTTCTGCTAGGCTAGGAGCCACATCAACGTTTGCTCCTGTTCAGCGAAAATACAGACAATCTGTGCTCGGCCCAATCAATGTCCTATCAGGTATCTTCAATTCTACGATACTCCACTTAATCCCAGGTTGTACGTTGAACACTTCGACGTTGCAAAACAGGAATTGATTTCCACTTTTACAAAGTGGCTGGAGACTTCATCATCCGTCGTAGGTGAGTGACATCCTGGAGAGGAGGATGCTAATAGCACAGTTGGATAAGACGATTCAGAGGACCCTGTATACCACCTGATCACTGTATCCATTACGTCGATCAATGAATTTGAAGTGACTTTTGAGAGGAGCATGTGTCAGATTAAACCTAGCTGGATACTGCATGTTCAGTACCAAGATGAAAGCCAATGAGCGAGAAAAGATGTATGACACATAGGCAACAGTATATCACTGGAGATTATATAGGAACAGCTCATGATCTCGGATAAGCTCTGGAAATTGTTTACCTGGAAAATCACAATAATTGCAATTTTGGCTGGCAATTAGGATAGTAAGGACGAAATCTTTTTTGCTCAACCAGGAAAGGAGGAACCACACACAGAAAAAGAATATAACCAGAATTTTGTATATTTCGTCAGAAGGCGGAAACAGAGGCAAAGTATGAAATTAGTCCAGTTTTTGTTATCGATTAGAAACTGAAAAGCAGCGGTGTTGGTCATTATCATTCATTTTTGGTTTCAATATACCGTAACGTACACTGATGATGCAGTGGGGAATTCCAGATTCGATGTCATAACACCTCTGGCTGTTTAGGGAGAATCCTCCCTGCTAAACTCGCAAACCTATCAACTGGTTGTGAGCATCAGCAGCTGGAACACAGATACAAATACAAATACAAAATTTCCATTCACAAACCAAAGCAATACAAATTCCATTCAAAAATTACATTGAAAACTTAGCATAGTGCTCCTTAAATCCAGACACAGCTTGTTGATTTGACTCGAACAGTGAAATGACGTATTCCTTGAGGATACTCTTGATTAGGACACTACTATCAATATCAAGATATATAGATATGCGTAAATTTCACTCTATCGGAGTAATCACTCGGCGCTCCCGGATTAAGAGTGGATTTTCACTCCACTGGAGTACATCTTCACTCCTAATAAGACTGAATATTGATCTATTGAGAGTGAAGATTCGCTCCAACGGAGCGCTGAGTGATGGAGTGAAATTCATTCTTTTGTTTTCAGAGAGTTCTGAATCACAGCAAGGCGGTCTCAGGCGGTCACGGGTGAATGAAGCAAAATACCAGTGATTGTCATGATACAGTCCTGCACCGACGCATGATACCCCATATAATTCGGATATTAAAACAACCTTTGTTCGATGATACAAAACATTTGGCAGCATACAAAGCGGCAGGGTACCCATTTACACGTATATACTATGTACATCTTCGGTGGTTTAACTGAACACACTCAACTGGATGATATCTCATTAGTAATCATACTTTTCATGAAATGTGATTCCTCGGGAAAGTCTTAGTTGACTAAAACTCATAAATATACATTTCGGTCTGGTTTATCAACAGAATTCGTAGCTGGGAGTTCATATGTTTATATTCACAATTTGATTATCAGTTAAATTGCTCATTTTTTTCTTCATGTAGATCCCTCGATATGGCTCCGTTTCTAAATGAGCCTATCAGTTGAAATAGTATACCAAGTAGAAGAACCAGAAAGCGGAAAGGCATTGACTTTGCCTGCATTGACCTCTGTTGACCTCGGATAATATTTGACTTTATTCCAATGGAATTCAGGTCATTATGGGGAACACTTGTTTTGGGGGATGATTTATCCAGGCATGTTAGAATATTCGTGTTTACATGCTGAAATTTGCATTTTCAAAAAAAAAATTGTATCATGTAATTATAAGTAACACCTACAGTCCACCAAAACAAGAAGGACTCGCCATAATGCGAAGGTAAACTTGATGGATGTACCGGTGAGCATTCTGGATCTATTGGGTTTACGTGGTTTTCATAACGAAAATCAGTGGAATTCGGGCACTCCTGTCCTGAACACCAGACGAACGACTTGGATGATTTTGACATTAATTTGTCGATTTTTGTCATGTCACGAAACTGCAAGAATTTGACTGACCTCACGTAGTGGAATGACTCACTTTTCATGAAAAACCTATTGGACACTGAACTGATTTACATGTTTTCACATTTGGTTTTAGGGTAAATTGATTCGTAGAATATATAATCTCAGCAAGAAATCTCTCAATTGAGAATGACACAATTCATTGTCTGTGAAGTCTCCACCAATATTTCACAAGGAAGATATCCAGTCTCTAAGGAACAGAAGTCTGTTTCGACCAAAAATTACACACAGTCCCCACCAAAAAACAGCTTAACTAAGTGTAAAGTCAGGCACATAACAACTTCGTTATGAGATAGCTCGCTACTTGTTAATGAATAGGATTTGTGTGACATTTGACAGGTGTAGGTTCGCGGCAATTACCGAGTTACGTGATAATGAAGTGATGACAAGATCGCTGCATTACATCTTCACACGCTGACACGTAGGCGTGATTATCAATCGACCAAATTTGAAATTTATAATCTTTGGTATGACACCGTCAGTATGGAACTCAACAAGAAAGTTTCAAGAGTTATTCCAATCGATATCTGTTTCGATGGTACATTTCAGACCCATCCTTTAACGTCTTTAAACTCGTGAGTAGTGACTGTTACTTTAATCATCCCTGGTGATGTGTTATCCGAGCAGGCGAGCGTCTGTTTAGGCGGACTTGAAATAGTGTCTTCATTGCATCCGCTAACTGGCAGTAACCCGACACTGTTATCAGTTTCTCCACTCGGCAGAAGAGGCCTCGGTATATCGGCCGAGGCCGATCTGTGCCGAAACAAAGGTTCGGTAAGTTTCAGCATGTCGTCACCTTTCCGCCTACCACCTTCTCCAGATTTGATTTCACTGCTTTGAGTCCTGTGGATATGGGCGGTTTTCCCCTGGGCGCGATACTCCGGTTTCTCTTTTTCCCATCGGCGTTCTTCCGGTTTTGGCGGTGGTGCAAACGCTGATGGACGCCGACCGACTCGTATGTTTGGGGCACTTCCTAATCGGGCTCTTCTGGGGGTCGACTCTGCCTCTGCCACATTCGGCTCTGGTTCGAGTATCTCCGGAATGATCGGCGGCGGTGGCAGTATCGACCCTCCTCCTAACTCGTTTTCTACTGCCAGCAGTTTCTGTTGTCGGATATGTTTGTTCTTCTCAATGATTCTCCTCCGGTCCCTGATGGAATGAAGAGAAAGAGGGAGATGTCAGTTTTCCTTCGTTATGGAAGCTGAACAATCCCAACTAGAAGAGCATTTGGAAAGTATACTTCTTGAAGAATGTGCATGAAAAGATGTGAATTGCAATCTTCTTCGGTTAGTAAAAGTACATGACCATCTGTAATTTTAACAAAACATAATCGCTGTGTTTTCATCTGCACACAGTACAGCAGTGTGGGTATCTTCAGGCTCTCAAACTAAAAAGTATTCGAACCGCTAAACCCATTTTCATACAGGATCACACGTGAAGAAATTTGTAAGAGG